>PVKS010004742.1:0-90672 GCA_004027875.1 Aplodontia rufa
ATATTATTTTATTAGAAGCTTGTTTGATTGTTCAACAAATAAATTTCTGAATAAAATTTTTTAAAAAAGAAATCATCACCAGAACTGGAGCTGACAACCTGATATCAGGCGTGCACCATCTGACGGCTCCAAATATTTACATTTCTGTCCGAAGCCGAATTTGTGGTTAGCTTCCCCCATCTAAAACTCCATCCCAGGATATATCTATCGACCTGCTTATCTCCTAAAGAGAAAGTGGGCAAGAACATGAGGTTTCTAATGACACGGGTTTCCCTTTCTGACAAGGGAAAAAAGAGAAAGAGAAAGGAAGCAAACTCTCAAAGGATGGACGCTGTGCTTGTCCTTCCGTTACTGATTCACCGATGGGGCAGAGACCTGTGGGTCCTTACAGAGAGGGACAGCAGAAGGGAGAGGGAGCCCACCCTACTACACAAAAGACAAACAGACTTTTCACTGAGTGAACAAGCTGAGACTAGACCGCAAGGGGAGTTTGTCCCATCCCCTGGTGTTCTAGTGAGTTTTTCCACTTACTGATGAAGAACTATGAATTCCCACGTGACGCTCGGAAAGCCAGTGAGCCGATTGTGGAGCACCAAAGTCCACACTGTTCACCATCAGTGGCAGGTGGTAGCCCCAAGATTCCCCAGCATGGCCCTATGGGCTGAAAGGGAGACTCTTTCTCCTGGCCAGAAAGGGGATGAAGGGGCCAATCCCAGAATCACTTTGTGTTTCGGTCACAGTGGTTTTCTTGAAACATTTCCAGAGCAGCTTCACATATAATGGGAAGAAAGTAAGAGGCCGACTCAGTCCCTGGCCAGGCAGAGCTACAGGGAAAAGGGAACTTTTCATTTCTAATGTATTTGTCTTCCAAAATGCTTCTTATTTGTACCTTCCCCCCAAAGTTAAATACCGTTAGGTCTGAATGTGTGAAAAACACTTTCACAGGTTCATCTGGTTAAGTGCTTTGGGAGTGTCTGAAATTGAGCCTGCGACCCTTCCGGATGCCCTGCAATTCAGCACAGACTTGCAAGCCCTTCCCAAAGAAAAAGAAATGGAAAATAATATTAATGGCAAAAAAGACATGCGCCAGAACTCCGAGTCTTGAGTTTGTTTTGCGACAGTATGGACACTAGATATTCCGTGTGTGTGTGTGTGTGTGTGTGTGTGTGTATTTCAAGAACTTTCTTTCTTTGGAAAATGTCCTTTGTTGGAGGTCAGCGCATCCCTTCTAAATGGTTTTGGATGTGCCTTACTAGTCTTTCCCCTCTCTGGGCTTTTTCCTCCGACCCACTGGTATAACTGACTACCAATCAGTTAATGACTCTTCATTCTCTGCGGTCTTTAACTGAGCGCTGCATGGTGATTATTATGATCTCACCATGGTCTGTTTAAGCCTGACAATTGGATCTGCCATTCACCTGAGCCCATGCCAGGAGGCGAACATGTACTACATTTCAGGAAAAACAGACTGATTTGTTCAGGTGTGAGCAGTGGCTTCTCAGCTGCCAAAGCATTCCAGTTGAACAAGATGTTCCAGGAAAATATAATTTTGGAACCAGTCAGTTCAACTCTAGGTAGGAGAGGCTGCTTAATTACCCTCAGGTGGGCCAAGCAGGCCCCACAAGAACGGTCCGTCTTAGCTTCTCAGCAACAAAGGTGCCTGGAGCAGGTAGGCAGGCCCAGCACCTGAGCCCTCTTCAAGGCTAAGATAGAAACAGAGGGAAGGAACGGAGCTGATCTGTTTCATGGCAGAAGTTACTGGAAGGTGCCAAAACTAAGTCATGGGCAGAGGGGGAAGGAGGCACTAGGTGGAGGGCATAGCAAACCTGAATCAGATTTGTCTCATATTCCCGGAGATCTTATCAGTCACTCAATGCTGCTTTACTGTCTGCATTCCTGCCTCTCTCCTGCCACTTCCCATTACTTTATCTCCCACTTGAAAAGGTTTCATTGTTAAATAATCTGCAGCATTTCTACTAATGAATCCAGTCCAATGTTCTGAGCTGTAGGACAAGTATGTGCTGAAGCTGCTTTCTCCTTCATTTTGCTCCACATAAACATGATCAAACAGAGGGCAACGGAGGGAGAGACATCACAGAGAAATGCACGGTACAACGAATTTGCTGAGATGCTTAGTAACATTCCAAACTCACTTCTGTTCCAAAAATATTGCTGAGCTACATTCTATGCAAAATCAATCTTCTCCTAGCTGTGATCCTAAAGTACATTGTACTTTAAAAAAGGATCAAGGACTATGAGTGACCAAAGAAGATTATAATTTTAGGGCTGTAAATTAAAAGGCAAGAGAATATATTTCCATCAGTCAAGGAAGGAAACTTGGTTTATGTAGGTGCCAGTTTTCAAGTTTACTGGTTCATAAGAAAATAAAAAGGAGAATCTATCTGAATTTACAAGCTAAGAGAACACAGAGACCACGAAAACATGATATTGGAAAGGGGGAGAAAGAAGGTAAAAATCTATCAGCTGAAACAAAAACAAGAAAAAAAAAAAGAGTTATGGTTCATGGCCAGGGTTTCTCATACAGCTATATCATAGGCAAGAGTTCATAGACCAGAGCTGGAGCCAAATCTTAAATAGATCACAAATGACAGTCTGGGGTGGGACCTACATGCGCAGACTAGTTTGGCTCCTTGACATGTATGAAAATCATTTTAGTTCTAAGAACAGATTAAACTCACAAGCGCCTTTTCCTCCCCTGCATATGGCCAAACTGGCTTAACCAATTTTTTTAAACCACTGTATAAGCATAGGATAAATAATCATGTGTATATTCAGAACACAAAGGGAAAAGCAATAATGCTTAAAGAATTTGAATAAGGCTAAGCCAAAGCCTGAGGCACAGCTGCTTTGAGAACAGATAGAGAACCAGTGAGAAAATGCGACCCATGTCGTCACCAGTACATCAATTGCTCTTAGTCAAGATGCCAAGTGAATCTTATTTTCCTCATTTTTAAAATTCATTAACAGTATTTCTCATCTATCTCAAAAAATCATCTGAAAGAATAAAGCTGCATTCTGAACCCTTAACCTGAGAGAAGTTTTATAAACTCAAGATATTCTTTCACATCAAGAATTTTTAAATTAGTTCAGATTTATACACCATCCTTCTTTCCAAAAGAGAGGAGTGTACATACAGTCTGCTAAATGGACCAAAAAAGAGGAGGGGAAACAGCCAGTTTTGTGAATAATAAGGAAATTCGAATTAGATTTTAAAATAAGCATCTCACTCATTCAAAACAATAATGAAGCATTGCTGTACAGAGTTCAGTGGGACTCGCATTAACAGACATCATTGGTGTGTTGTAATTAGCATTAATCATGGGAGAAGCTGTTTAGACACAGATATCTAAAAATATTTAAAGTTCCTAACCAAACAAAAAAACACCCTAAAGTAAAAAAAGAAGTTTTAAATGCAAAAATGTTTGTTCAACAAAGAACACATTAGGGTACAAGAAAATTTGGAGGCAATTTTTCTTTTTTTGGTGTGGGCTCAGCAACCGTGGAATCCTGATAATACAGTAAAAATTGTGCTTATTTCCCAAAAAGCAGTAGAATATATCTCACAATATAATATAATCTTAAAAGCAGAATGCAGTTTAAAGACAACAGAATGATGTGCACAGTATCACCTTAACCATGTTTAAAGAGTAATATGCAGAAAACCAAAATGACCTATGTGAAAATAACAATAATTGCTACCTTAGGATAATGAGATTAAAAGGGTTTCCCCCTTTTGTTCAATATTGTCAGTGTGCTTTGCCTGTTTTAGAAGTTTAAGGGCCAGGCAGGTAGCTCAGTGGTACAGCACTTGCCTGGATTCAAAACCCAGCACCAAAATTAATTATAAGAATAATTCCCAAATCAAAAAGGAACCACAACAACCAAAAAAAAATCAGAATTAAGAAAAAAGTCATTGTAGGGCTGGAGCAGTGGCTCTGCAGTTACAGTCCTTGCCCGGCATGTGCGAGTACACGGGTTCAAACCCCAGCGCCCACCTACACAGCTAAGCGTCAGAGCAACGAAAGCCATGTGAAAAACTCAATAAAAATTGATTCTCTCTGTCTCTCCCTCTCTCACTCACTGTCCTTCTCTCTTAAAAAAAATAAAAAAAAGTCATTGTGTTATCAGAAAAATGCCCAAACCAAAACCAATATATCTTCGTGGAAGTTCCAGCTGCAAAAACACAAATCTAACCTCAAGATTTTCAGTTGACTTCAGCATAGTCGCTGATGGATTTGGGCTGCAGTATCACCCTGGTTTCACTTACTCAACTTGCAAACGACCTCCAGGTTGTAGGGAAAGGAGAAAGGGAAAGATCAGGCTTCTGAAGAAAGACTTGAAAAGTTAAATATGTTTCGTCTGCGAAAGAAGACTGAGAGGTGATCTCATTTCAATGTTTGGATACCAGCAGCAGATATTCCAGGCCCAAAGATGTGACCTGTCCTACCCACTCAGCAGCAATGGCAACTACAGAAGGAGAGGGTTACCTTAGAAAGATTTGCTCTCAAAGATAATTAGACGTTCATTCCAGCTTTAGTCTGAGTGACAGGATTACAGCCCCCTCCCGTCTGTAATCCTGGGAGAATAATGCTTGCCACATACGTTGTAATGGTATAACATCTGTAAAAACCTTTGAGCTCATCAGATGAAAGATGCCGTGTGAATGCAAAGAATTATTGTTATTATTTTTGTCTCCTGCCTTCCCTGTTGGTATGAGTTTCCTTGTGACATTTATGGGACCCCTCCAGCCTGCCAGCTGCTCTGTACCATGTCATCCCAGTGATGTTTTAAATCCTGCACATGGTTCTGATCCTGCCCAGAACAAGAGCTGCTTCAGTGTTAATTGTTTGTCTTGAAGGAAGTAGAAGTAGTCAGAGCACCCATGCGGAGCCCAAGGATCAAATGTTTTTTCTAACATCCACTTCCGCTCATAGCCTTTAGAGTGGTAGCACATTGGATGAGTCCTTCTCTGCTTCCTTTTGAACATCTAGGAAAGCAGAGCCTTGGACATTTATCTACTTGATCTCCCTTCAAGAATTTACATTGAGATGCAGCTAACGCTCGTGAAGAATTCAGTGCATACCTGGCATTCTTTGCAGATCTTGGGTACACATTATCCAGTTAGTTTTTTTTTTTTTTTAATAAACAGAGAGGGACAGTGAGAGAGAGAGAGAGAGAGAGAGAGAGAGAGAGAATCAACTTTATTTAGTTTTTCATGTGGCTTTCATTGCTGCACCACTTTGTTGTGTGCGCAGTGCTGGGGTTTGAACCTGTATCCTTGCGCATGCCAGGCAAGCACCATAACCGCTGACCAACCACTCCAGCCCCTATCTAGTTGTTCTTTTTGTTTTTTAAAAAACAGAATCAATTTTACTTAGTTTTTCACATGGCTTTCGTTGCTTAGACACTTCGTTGTGTACATGGTGCTGGGGTTTGAACCCGTGTACTCGTGCATGCTAGGCAAGCACCATAACCACCAGGCCACTGCTCCAGCCTTATCTAATTGTTTTTTAAACTGACTTTTTCCCTTATAAAATAGCAATTTATGTTTCTTTTTATTTTATTTTTATGGGGTCATTATAACTTTACATAATGAAAGTGCTCATTATTGCATATGTGCCCACATCATAATAATTTATGGTGGGCCAATTCCCTCCCAAGCATATGCTTATTATTTTAAAATTTGGAGGCTGCAAAGAAGTTTTAAAATGCTGAAAAAAAAGAAGGAAAAAACAAAACTTGCAGTCCCGACATCAGAAGCAATCACATAGACATGTTTGGTGTACTGCTGATGTACTTGTGCTCATTTATTTATTTATTCTGTGAGTGTATGCATGCCTGGGCAGGTCTTTTGCCCACTTAATGTTATTTCACAAATATTTTCCCAAATTCTTAAATTTTCTTCACAAACATAAGATATCAGAGCAGCATAATATTCCTTCCTACCAAGGGGTCAGAAATTTTTAAATTTTACTTCTCCAGCATTCTTTTTTTTAATTCAGAAATTTATTTGTTGAACAATCAAACAAGTTTCTAATAAAATAATAGAATATATATAAATTCTGAAAATTAGATCTACCCCCTAGAGCCCCCACCCCAATTACCCACCCATTATCGTTCCCCCCCATTTCCCAATACATCTCTACAAATGCCTTAGGTTGTATGATATTACACCATATCTGGATTTAAAACATGGTAATAGACGTCCTTCTCAATGGCCAGGGTCTAGCACCAGCCTCCACAGATGAGTTCATGAACAATTTGCATGAATAAAATGATCAATGGATTAATGGACTAAGACATTTACTTTGGGTCTTTCATTCCACATTTGGTCCTCAAAATAAAATAAAAAGAGCGGATAGTCTTATCATCACCTAGAAGAGAAATAGACTAGCAGGATGAAGTCCCTGCTCCAGGTCCACACATCCAGGAGACTGAAGATCAGAACTGGGTCAAAGGACCACATCCTGGCTGAAGTGTTTCCTGGGTCATACCACTTGGGCTCAGTGAACAACATCAAACATTGACTTCCTGCTTCATTGTATTCATTTCTACATTTGTTGTCCCTCGTGAATTTGTTGTCTTCACAAATTTTCAAAAGAGCAGAAGTAAAATAAAATAACCCTTAAATAGGCAAAGGTGGATAATTGGTAGTTTTTGCAAACCAGTCATCCTGTCATTTCCCAGTGCCTGCCTTCATGCACCGTGGGATTCTCCTTCATACTTACAAAGCACTGTCACGTGCTCCTCGCTTTTCATCTGATTCTTACGTTTGTCTTACTGGGCCTCCCTAACCTACCATAAAACTGAGGCCCAGAGAACGCAGCACCCTGAGGAGGCCACTGGAGTGATTCCAGTCCAGACCACTTGCTCCGCCTCTGCTGCTCTTCCTCCTGGGGAGCTCTGCCCAGACTCTGTCTCTCACCCCCCAGCCTTGATTACTGTCACTTTTACCAGTCTCTCTTTCTTCCCTACAGTAAGTTTCTAGCTCTTATATCTAGAAATATTTTCATCTCATTTCCTCCACCAAAGATCTTCGAGTTTTCCTAGTTATCATGCTGAAGAACAAAGCAGTTTTCCATACCCTAAACTCTGCAGATCTCTGTGAAAAGGGATATCGCAGTAACTAATAACACCTTCTAAGCGTCAGGGATAATGGCAAGGCCTGGTACATGTTCTCTCATTTAATCTCCCCAACAGCTCTCAGAGATAGATTCTGCCATTGTACATTTCATTCTACTGGTAAAACTAAGGAACTTTAAAGTTTAAACTGATCTCACTCAAGGGATCAGTTAGGACTTGAACAGAGGCCATTTTAACCCTTAGCTACTAACAATCTCATTCTGCTCCTTCCTGGTACCTTCACTCCTAAACAACATCTTGCCAAATGGACTTCACTTAGCCTCACATAAGAAATAAACAGGTTTCCTGCCCTTCCCAAAATAATCTAAAGCAGCCCTAGGTTCCTAACCAAGTGACTATAGTCACTACTATGGACTGGATGTTGGTGTGTCCCCAAAATTCTCATGCTGAATCCTAATCCTCAACGTGATGTCCTTGGGAGGTGGGGCCTTCAGGGATTACTGGGTCATGAGGGTGAAGCTCTCACAAATTGGATTAGTGCCCTTTCAAAGGACTGAAGAGGCTAGAATTCACCCCGGCTGCCATGCGAAGACACAGGAAAAAGTCATCCTTTCTACTCCAGGAAGTGGGCCCTCACCAGAATACGAATGCTCCAGGGTCTTAACCTTGGCTTCCAAGGCTCCAGAGCTGTGAGAAACAAATTTTGGACGTTTAGAAACCACTCAGCTCATGGTATTTTGTTATAGCAGACTAGATGCACCGAGAACTAATACATTTAATAGTACAAGAACACATTTGGTGAATGATTTTTACTTTCTTTTTTTTTTTTAACTTTATTTAGTTTTTCACATGGCCTTAGTTGCTCCAACACTTAGTTATGTACGTGGTGCTGGGGTTTGGACCCGGGTCCTCGTGCTTGCCAGGCAAGCACCAAAATCACTGAGCCACTGTCCAACCTCGATTTTTACTTTTCAAACCTAAATTCTAGCAATAAAACTGCATCACCCGGAAGAAATTTCACTGAGCAGCAGATCCAGGATTTTTGTGTACTGGCAAACTCTCAGGTACAGCACATGCACAGGTCTCTGCTCTCCCATCTCACCCCTGCTCTCAATGCCAATCTGGTTATATTTATACTAGATAGATTGATTGACAGATATGTGGATAGATCAATCAATAAATGATAAATATACTATAAAGAGATAGACATTCTCATAGTTTGTTTTAGACCAGTTCAGAAATCAGTGATAAAGAATAGAAATGGCTGGACATGTCTAAACATGGATAGCTGAAGAAACTAGACAAAGATGCCCACTTTCACCATTCCCATTCAACATAGTCCTTGAAATTCTAGCCAGAGCAATTTGGCAAGAGAAGGAAATTAAAGGGATAGGAATAGAAAAAGAGTTCAAATTATCTTTGCCAATGACATGATTATATATTTAAAAGACCCCCGCCCAAAAATCTGCTTTCAAAAGTCTTCTAGAGGTCATAAATGAATTCAGCAAAAATAGCAGGATACATTAACATTTATAAATCAATCACACTCCTATATTCCAATGATGAACTTGCTGAAAAAGAAATTAGAAAAACTATCCCATTCACCAGAGCCTCAAAAAAAAAATCTTAGGAAACAATCTAACAAAACAGGTAAAAGACCTCTACAATGAAAACTATAGAACACTAAAGAAAGAAATTAAAGAAGACCTTAGAAGATGGAAAGACCTCCCACGTTCTTGGACAGGGAGAATTAACATTATCAAAATGGCCATGTGACCAAAAGCCCTATACAGACTCAATGCAATTCCCATCAAAATTCCAATGACATTCTTCACAGAATTAGAAAAAGCACTCATAAATTCATCTGGAAAAATAAGAGACCCAGAATAGCCAAAGCAATCCTTAGCAAGAATAGTGATACAGGAAGCATCACAATAACAGACCTCAAATTATACATCAGAGCTATAGTGGCAAAAACAGCGTGGTTGTGACACCAAAACAGACATGAAGGCCAATGGAATAAAACAGATGACACAAAGACAAACCTGCATAATTACAGTTACCTCACACTCGACAAAGGAGCCAAAAACCTAAGTCAGAAAAAAGACAACCTCTTGTTATAAATGGTGCTGGGAAAACTGGAAATCCATACGTAGTAGAACGAAATTTAACCCCTATTTCTCACTCTGCACAAAACTCAACTCAAAGTGGATCAAAGACCTAGGAATTAGGCCAGAAACCCTGCATCTACTAGAAGAAAATGTAGGCCCAACACACCACCTTGAGGCTCAGGAACTGACTTTTTTTTTTAGTAGAGACACTTAAGCTTTATTTTTTATTTTTTATTAGTGCATCATAGTTTTACATAATGATGGGATTAGTTGTCATGTATTCCTAGATGCACACAAATCAGCAATATAATTTGTTCAATATCCCCCTCCCTACACCCCTCTTCAACCCTCCTCCCATCCCCTGATCCCTTGCCTTTCTTCTGGGTCCTATTTTGTTCCTAAAACACCCAAATACAGTGACATAATTCTTACACCCATGAAGAACATTTTTTAAATATATATGACTATAGTATATACAGTGACCCTTAAAACTGCTTGGAATGTACCTTGCTTTATCTCAGTTCCAACATTTCTCCTTCTCCTACCTTCCTATCATCCCTTGTTATTCTTCAAAATATTTGACAATAAGATTAAATATTTACATTTTGTACAGGTATGCAGCATAATTTGTTCAAATATCTTATGAAATTTCTTGCAGCTATATTTCATAAATATTAACATTTTGCATTTTTGTTCTATGGATCTAATACATGAATATGTCTACTTTACTCTCAAGCCTGGCTTTAGATCCAACCTCCACAAATAAGAGAAACCATTCAGCCCTTGACTCTCTGGGATTGGCTAACTTCGCTCAGCATGACTTCTTCCAATGCCATCCATTTACCTTCAATGCATGCAATATCATTGTTTCTAATAGCTGAGTAGAACTTCATTGTATATATATGCCAGAGCTTTTGGATCCATTCATCCAGTGAGGAGCATCTGGGTTGGTTCCATAATTTAGCTATTGTAAATTGAGCTGCTATGAACGTAGATTTTGCTGTGTCGCTATAATGTGCTGATTCTAAGTCCACTGGGAAAATACCCAGAAGCTGGGTCATATGGTGGATCCAACCCTAATTTTTTTAGGAGTCTCCACACTGCTTTCCAGAGTGGCTGGACCAGTCTGCAATTCCACCAACAGTGTGCTAATGAGGAACTGACTTCTTAAACAAGAGCCCCAAAGCACAAGATGGATGGAACTGGAGGCTATCATGCTAAGTGAAATAAGCTAGTCTCAAAAAGTCAAAGGTCCATTATTTCCTCTGATACGCAGAAGCTAACCCAAAATAAGAAGAAGCTCAGAGGAAGACAGAGGGCAGGAAAGGGAGAGAGGAGGGATGGGATAGGGAAAGTTCATGGAATGAGTCAGACCTAGCTATCCTATGTCCATATATGAATATACCATAGTGAATCTCACCATCATGTGCATCAACAAGACGCCATTAAAAAAACTGTTTATAAATCATGGAAAAATTAGCAGAGGGAAGAGAACAGTGTGGGAGGAAGAGAGGGGAAGGGGAAATCCTGGGGACTGAATTAGAACAAGTTACACTCCATGCTTTATAATTTTGTCATTGTATAGTCCATTATCATGTATATCTAAAAAGAACCAATAAAAATGAAAAAAAAATAAGTTTGAATTCCAGTTTTGTTCCATCACTTCTTAAAGGTGTGATCCAAAGCAAAACACTTATTGTTTCTCAGATTTCCCATATATAGGACAAGGGTTATAATCATGCTACCTACAAAATGACATTGTTCTGAGAAATAAATGAAAAAATATGTACAAAGCTTCAAGCTGAGCATGTAATGAAAATTCTATTAGCATTTACTAATATTGGAGCTGTTTGTCCATAGTTGCTCCTCTTCCGAGAGGATCTGTACTCTCTCTCCTGCCTCTACCAGACCTCATCTTTCAAAATCAATCTCAAGGAAATGTTCTTAAACTGATAAGGAGTGTACAATTTGATAAGGTTACTGAACAAATCTTCAAATTGTACATTTGACATGAGTGAATTATATGATTACAAATTACATCTCAAATAAATCATATTTTTAGAAATAACTCAGAAGTCACCTCTAGCATGAATCCTTTTATTTTTGTCTAGCTTCTCTAGATTAATGCCCACTCTTTCTTTCTCTAGCCCCAGTACCAACTTCTGTCCCAATTCCTGTACTACTTTTGGGCTAATTCCTGTACTACTACTGTTTGTAGGTCTAACTCTCTTTTCTAGGTGTTGATATTCTTGAAAGTAGGTCCTATGAATTATGTCTTTGTATCACCAGCTCCAAGCCCAATTAAATGAGTGATTGAATGATTGAATGCTAATGTCTACAAAAAGAAATGTTTGTTAGCCATGTAGGAACTCTACTACCTAGAAACAAATTACCTGGGAAGAGATTATATTAGCTATTCTTCTGTGGGACACTCAAAGTCAATTGTATTTTGAGACTGGCCATGAAGAACTCAGTCAAACCATGTACCAGATCCTAGTACCTATTAGGAAATTAAACTGAATGTGATTTCTCTCTTCTGGTGCTTACACTTTAGAAGAAATGCTTTTAAATAACTTTAAGATTTTTAATCCCTGACAAATATTTCAAATATTTGTGTGTATGTGTGTGTGTGTGTGTGTGTGTCTATGTCCCCAATATACTGCAAAATTCTGAAGGAGCAAGATTGAGTCTTATTTTTCTTTTTATTCTAATTTTATCTATCCCAAGCCCCCCATGTTTTGAGAATAGAAGCACAATTTTACTTTTTAAAGACAGCTTTACCTGTATATTTAGCCCTTAAATACTTCAATATTATTTCTAACCAAAAAGATATTTTAAACATTCTAAACATGAAGAATTATCACATTTTCAAAATAAACTATTTCTTAACATTACTTGATATTCAGTTTGTTTACTTTTCCCCATTTAAAAAAATTTTACAATATGTTTGCTTGAATAATTGTCCAATGTTCATACATTTCATATTATTGATATTTATCTCTTAAGTGTCTTTAATATACAATAGTTAGACCAATTCCCCACCCTTTTTCTTCATGTTATTTATTTGTTAAAGAAACTAGATTGTTTATCCTGTGAGAGTTCCCACATTCTGTGTTTGGCTGGTTGATCCTTTGTAGTGTTGTTCCACCTGTTTATTTTCCCCTTGCTTCCTATAAACTCATGGTTAGATCTTGATTATGTCAACATCTAGGAAGGGGCTGAGCTTTCACCCTACCTGCAAGCTGAAGTCTAGTCTGCCCTGTTAGATGAATGCTGGGAGAAGACACGAAACTCCCTGGTCACAGATGAAGGACAACTAGGACTCACAGCAATTGTAGAAGCTAGAGTTTCAACATTTCTGCTGGTTTCCCAACCCCAACTCCCAAAGCATAACACAAAAACCCTCAGGTGATTCAAATGGGTAGTGAGATTTAAAAACCACTCATTTAGAGGCTTAACTGGATTCAGTAAATTCTAGCTGTCCCATTATTTATTATTATAATCTCAATATCTAACAGTGTTCCTGGTACAAAACAGGTTCTCCATAAATAATAGATAATATTTATTGACTATCTATTACATATTCCATGCAGCTTGCATTTTACCACTTAGTTCTCCCAACAATCCCTTAAGTTAGGTACCAGTGCCATTATTCTTCTTTCTAAGATGATAAGGCACAGAGAGGTTAAGTAATTTTTCCAAAATTAAGGAAGGAGAGAACCAGAATAAATGTTCAGGCTCCAGTGTGCATGCTGATATCCACCTCACTGGAGGACTAGGCAGGGTGTGAGAAAGATTGTGGGTGAGTGAGTGAATTTCCTGATTTCCTTGAGCAGTGCAGTGTTGTGACACGCACTAACAGCTCGAGCAAGAGGTATGAGGCCGGCTTCTCTTCCTCGATGGTTAAACCTGGAAGACCTGAATCCATTCCAGATTTTTTAATGTTTCAAAAGTAAGAAAGTTAAGGTCAAAATAGACAGGAGGCAAAGCGACACGCTGAAGTGACACAGCTCATCAGTGTCAGTGCAGGATCGGGAACACTAGTGCCAAATGCAACAGGCAGAGGAGAAGCTGGTACATGCTTTGATATTGACCATGAAGTGTTGGAAAACAAATTTGCCTTTTCTCTTTCCTTTGAAGAATGGATTCCAACTGAACTGAGAAACACATGCTAGAGTTGGAGCAAGGAAGGAATTCCCAGTGCAAAGGATTCAGGCCCCAGTGAAGGCTTCCCTCCGCTCCTGGGAGGGAGTCAGTGTGTGAAGGAGAGGTCTTGGGCACCATCCTGGGACACCACTGGCCTCTGGGGGTCATCTGTGCAGGCTGAGAAAGGAGGAAGTAGAGGGAACTGGAGGGGAGCAGAGCTTACTCACACCACCCACCCTGCGAGTGTACACAGGGGGAGCCCAGATGCCCCCTCTCCCATGTATTCAAATATAAAACACGTGGACTTCACATTTGCAGGCTGTGTTCAAGAGCATCCCGGAGCAGAAGCCATTTGGGGAGAATATTTAAAGGATAAAAATCTCTGTTGGCTGTATCTTGGCTGCCTGCCATTTCATTGGCCTCCCCTGCGTTACTTAGAATTACCTGTTGCATATGGGGCACATATTATTTCCTGAAGGAATATGACTTTTAAAAGTGTATTCTTTATTTTATTCATTCAGCCCTTGAACAAATGTTTTTGGAATACCAAATATTTCGAACCACATATGGGACAGGGGACATCTCCATAATGAACAAAAATATAGTATCTCTCTTCATGAGATTATAAGTAGAGAAGACATTAAACAAATAAGTACACAAGTGTATAATTGCAAATTTTATTAGGGCTATGGAAGAAAAAAAGGAGAGATGAGATAGCTAAATGGAGGAAATCTAATGTACATGGAGGTCTAGGAAAAGACCTCTCTGGCACTTATCCTAAGACTAACACAGGTAACCTTAGCCACAGCAGACACAATAAAGTGAAAAGAAAGGACAGAGTACACGAGAGCCTACCATGCGCAAAACTTTAAGCTAGGGGGTCAACCACAATCACAAAAATTAAGAGGTATTTAACAAATAAATATTAGGTTGAGGATAAGGTGAAAATGGAGTATAAGATTCGTTCACATGACATTGGATTATGTTAAATGAATCAGTTAGACATTGGGTTTGTTCTGCATCTGTCAATCAACTTATACTCATTGCACCAAGCCCTGTGTTGGGTACCCAAGGGTAAACTCACGGGTCACGTTCTCTGAATGGTACAGTGGTTCTGGGTCACCTCTTCAAGACTCACTAAGGCCTTTTCAAGTCAACGGATACCCTAGGAAAACTACATTACACAACAGGCCCAGACTACTCCTGGGAAATGGGAGAAACTAATATGGATGCCAATTCTGTGTAAAATCCAGTGGCACCGAACCGTATAATTTCATCATTTCATTCACCATAGGAAAATAATAACAAAACAGTTCCCTATGAAGTGCTGATTTGCAATACTAGGAAAGCATGTAACCTGAAATATTAAAATGCAATTATTAAATATATTAGTTCATCCAGCCACAGACATTAATTGATGTCACCACTCCAAAGCATACAACATGATTAAATTGGCCATGGCTGGCTAACATGGTATTTTCAAATGTCTTCACAAGGAATTTTGTAAAGACACACCAGGCAGTTAATGTAGTGGACATTTAATGATTTGTCTACTAGGACACACACCCCTCTTTTCTGCAAACAGCACCGGCCATCTTTTGGGGATCTGTTTCTCTCCATTCCCTTATTATCCAGCTCTAGTAATAAGGACTGCCACAATCTTCTTTTATGAATCTCTCCCGGCCACAGTAACTATCCTAAGATGGGCCTATGACCCAAGCAGGGCCAAGTCTAGTTCTTCATTCCCCTGTTATGGTTATTTGTCCAGGAATTAGGCAGGTAAACTAAAATAAAGCCATCCGATAGCTCTTACATTATTCAACCATTTCTGGGAACAAAAAAATCCCTTCCGTATTGATGGCAATGTTGATAAGATGTAATCCCAGGAACTATTGTGGGATACAATTCACGGAGAAAACTGGCCTACCAAGAGAAAGAAAGATGAGACATGTATTTCTGAAAGCCTTCAGGTCCAAGTTCTAATACAAAAGTCCTTGGAATAGCCCTGGCTCCTCTTTGTCTGAGGCCCTCCAATGCTTGGGTGTTTTTATCAACCTATATCCACTCCTAAACTCTCCATTTTACTTGAGCTGAAGTTGAATTTCAGCCTCTGGAAATCCATGGGGTCTGGCAGAAAGCATGACCCATCATTCATGAGATGCCTGAGATAACGAGGGGCTACCCTCGTTTCTACCCAAGTAAACATGAGTAACAGCACACAACTCCTGCCCTCATGAAGCACACAGTGGAAGTGAGAAATAGATCTCTTCCCCTCTGAACCCCTCAGAATTCATTGAGAGACATCTTTCAGAAAAAAATAAGAAGAAGCATCAAAACACTTTAGAGCACAATAGTTTGTGAAATAACTTTAGGAGATGAAAGGGGTCTCACGAGGTCAGGAGAAGTGTCTTTTGCATCATGAAGGGTAAGGAGAGTGCCAGGCACATAGCAATCTGGCTAGAAAGGAAAGCTCTTTGAAAGCTTAAAGGTATTGTAGAATTACAAGGAAGCATATCAGACTTATTTATTTTTATAAATTGCTTTCTTAAGGAGTAGAGAAGTCAGAAATCCTTTGGAAATCGATGAGAAAGCTTGCATTATGACACACATTGAAGCAGTAGTGGTTAAAGCTGGGTTTTGTCAATACTGACTGCCACTCTGTGTGGAAGCAGGATTATGAACTCGATCCAATTCAAACCAGAAAGCATTGGCTCCAAGGCACTGCATTCTGTACCTATGATAATAAAGATGTGAATAAGTCCCAGGCCCTGAATATCACAATGGGACAGTACTGTAAAGTGGGAACAAAAATAGAGCCATACAGAGGAGGAAGCAGTTGGTTCCTTCTACATGGGGACATCAGGAAAGATGTCCTGGAGAAGACAACCATTAAGGTTGAGCTTGAAATGTTTGCAGAATTTCCTCAAGCAAGGAAGGTCGTCTGCAACGGAAGTTCTGAAAGCCTGCTGTGCAGACACTTTCAGGGGAATTGTGAGGTAATAAATATTTTCAAATAAACACTATGACCTTATGTTCTTTTCTTCTTCTCATTCTTTCATAAGGGTACAGTGAAGTTTTTTGGAAAATCTGTATAACATGAGGAATCAAAATTTGGAAATGATCATTGCATGATGTCACAAAATTATGCATGGGTAAAAGAATCTTTCAAACTGCAAGAGGTACCAGTGACTTTCAATGCAGCAAAAGATGAAATGTATATTGACACGATTTCAAGTTCCAAATAATAAGAAACCACCCCTTAATCAAGTTTTGGTGTAGTATCAAAGCAAATTCCCTATAATTCCCTATAAATGACTGTTAAGGTTCCCTTTTCCAACCAATTTATGTGTAAGACCATATTTTCTCCAGATACTTCACCAAAATAATGTATTTCAGCAAATTGGGAAACTGAATGAGTCATCTTTTATTAAGCCAAACATTAAAGAGATCTATAAAAATGTAAAACAATGTTCATCTCACTAAATTTCTTTTTTGAAAAATATAATTATTTTCCAAAAAACGGGGCATTTGTACTAAGATGTTTTATAGGTGGAGCTATATCCCCAAAAACATGCTGAAATTCTATTCACCAGTACCTGTTAATGTGACCTAATTTTAAAATAGCCCTTAGAGATGACCAAATTAAGATGAAGTCCTTAGACTGGGTCCTAATTCAATGTGACTGGTGTCCTTATATAAAGGAGAAATTTGGACGCTGAGAGACACAAGGAGAATTCCATCTGTAAGCCAAGGAATTCCTGAGACGAGAGCTTGGAAGACAGGCCTGCTGCAGTCTCCCTCACAGCCCTGGAAGGATCCCTCCTGCTGATACCTTCCTTTCCAACATTCAGTCCCCAGAGCTGTAAGACAGCAAATTCATGCTGCTGAAGCACCCAATCTGAGATATTCTGTTACAGCAGCCACAAAAAACTGAGAAAACATGGGCTGGAGCTGTAATCGGCAGTGTCGTGCTTGCCTGGCATGCCTGAGGACACAAGTTCAAACCCTGGCACCACATACACAACTAGGTGTCAGAGCAACGAAAACCAGATGAAGAACTAAATAAAGCTGATTCTGTCTTTCTCTCTCACTCTCCCTCTCTCTTTAAAAAATAAAATAAAAGAAATAAACTAATAAAGCATGTAACAAGTTTATTGTTTCAATGAACACACAAAAATACTTCTAAATTTCACAACTTTATTTTCTGATATCATAAAACCTGATAGATATAAGACACATGAAGTACAGCACTAGATTTTTTTTAATACTTTTCAAGAGTAAAAAGGGATCCTGAGCCAGGTCCAGTGGTACATACCTATAATCCCAACGGTTCAGGAGGCTGAGGAAGGAGAATCACAAGTTCAAAGCCAGCCTCATCAAGTTAGCAAGGCCTTAAAGCAACTTAGCAAGATCCTGTCTCAAAATAAGAAAATTTTAAAAAGGACTGAGGATGTTGCTCAGTGGTTAAATGCCCCTGATCCAATCCTTAGTACCACTTATCCCCACCCCTTGCCTCCCTCCCCCACTGCCAAAAAAATAAAAGATCCTGAGACTAAAAAGTTTGAGTATCACAGGATTAGCGAACTCCTTGAGCAGAAACAACAAGAACCAAGGCAGTGGATCCCAGATGCAATCCCCTGGCAACTGCATCCAAAGTTTTCTCCAGACCCACTCAATCAGAATCTGCAGGATTCTAGCCCAGGAAATTATATTTCTAAGAATCTCTCCAGCCCATTCTTATACATAACCTAAATCTTGGAGGCAGAAACACCCCAAAATGAGTTGACAAGCACTTCAGTCAATACATCCAATTTGCAGGAATAGACTCTGGAGTTAGCTCAAGTCCTAGAGGAGCTGATTGCAAAGATGAAGCGCAGGACGGGTGCGGGGATCAGCACCCCTCAGGGTGCGGGGATCAGCACCCCTCACAACAGGTGCTGTAGCAGATCTCGCCTCAGAACCGGGACATCACAGCACCTTCAGGAAGCCAGCAAGCAGAAGTCTGTGCCTCTTCGGTCTGTGTTCTGCCACCAGGGTGACTAATGGTGACTAGGGGACTCCAATTCCGCTTCTCCATACCCCTGTGGCACATGGCTTTGGCTTACAGTGCCTCAAATTCACTTCAAGGTAACTTTGCAGTTTCCTCTTCCGTGCCAACTGGCAGAGTCTTTTGTCTTCCTTAATTTCACTCCCAGAGATGGAAAATCTGATTGGTCCAGTTTGTGTGCTAGAGCCAGGTCATGCTCAAATTTGCTGGAGAGCCTATGGCTGGACTCAAACCCATATCTGCTTTACTAATCTCTGAGCACACGGCCTAGATAAACAAGGTAGAAAACAAGAGCCAACGCAGCAGGCACCTGACAGGGAAAAGACGTATGGCAACTACCATCCTCAGAAGTCTTCGGTTTTCTTTTTGAAGTTTAAACAAAAAAAGTTGATTTAAATTTTCTCATTAAGAGATCTGATTTGACCAACTCAAAAATTTTTTTTGTCATCAGCATGATCATAGCTGAACTGATGGATTGGAAGATGATTATAGTGATGACGATAGGCCTTAAAGGTCCTAAACGTACAGCTCATGCATTCCTCTCTGCTCCTCTGATTTATCCACTGTTCATTAGCTTCGTAACATAATTCTTGTTATTCTTTCCCTCCTCCGTCATCTGCATCCCTTCTTACCCAGCCCTTCATCTTCCTCTTCCTCCTGCTCCTTTGTTCTGCCTGTCTTGTAGTCTCAGATGAAGAAAGAAGCAGCAGAAGGCAGCTCAGGGCACTAATCCCACCAGCTTTCCGTTAGGGCTTGATTTGCTTCTAGAATAATTTTATGCAATGACTTTGTCCCTTACTGTTTTAAGGAAGGAAAAAGCATGCAAATATTAAATTATTTATCATAAATTTAACAACCACTGTGTATTTCAATTATTTGGGTTGTCACTGTAGAGCAAGCTGTAATTGTGGAGACAGGGCAGATCCTCTTTGTGCATGGGTACCCATGGATTTCAGCATGTGAGACAGTTTGCTTTTGTATTTGGGTATATTGTGTGTGTGTGTGTGTGTGTGTGTGTGTGTGTGTCATTGTATGACTTTTTTCTGTGTTTGTGTATATATGTTTGTAGTTTTCTTGGTATGTGTGTGTGTCTTTCAATGGAACAAAATTGCATTGTTTTCTCACGTTGTACTGTATATTTTTCATTTGTTGCTTGAAACTGAAAGAAGACAGTTTCTATTTTGACTAAATTGTTGGATTGCTCAAAAAAAAACATGCAGAAACATCTCCAAGATTTTGTTGAATCCAGTTAGTTATATGCAACTTGTAGTACATCTGATTCTTATTATATGCTTTTGTGTTTTCTCCAGTAAATCAGTTGAAACTAAGTGACTATGACATTTGACCTACATAGTGAAGGTGTAGATTCAAATTTGCATTTTTTATTGTTCTCTGTTCTTTATATGTCCATGTTCCTCTTAGGACTCTTCTAAGAAATTAACGTGCATCTTTGCATGTATGAAGGCACACAACAGCACAGCGCATCAGCTGGGCTTTAGGGAGTGGTGTTGACTAAAGTTCATTTAAATCAGCCCGTGATTCTAACTAAACTGATTCATTTATTCATAACAGAAAATCCTGGCTCACAACACACACAGCTGAGGAAAGCAAAATATGGCAGGAGAGGTTTGATCAAGGTCTCAGTCCCATTTCTCTGCAGTCGAACAGACTCTGCCCCCCACCCATATGGGCTGGATCTGTCCTCAGGCCACCTTCCTCCATTGTAGCAAAGAGGCCACTCTTCATCCAGCCTCAGGTCTTACATCACCCTACAGCAGTGAGAATTTATGTCCTCCCAACCACAGAAAAAAGTCCTCACTTGCCCCTTAATTTACCCACTGTAGTCACGTGTTACTTCTGAACTAAGCCCAGCGGCTGGGAAAATAATGTGTCCTTAGTTCTGGTTAGATTAGAGCAGAAATGATTAGAGCAGTCCCAGGCATCACATCCACACATCACATCATTTACAAAAGAGAGACTTTTACCTGGGGAACTGTTAAACAAAAGACCTGAGTTTCAGCCTACTGGTCACCATAGCAGCCAGTGAAGGAGAAATACTCCAGGATCAGACCCTTCAGGGTCCACCCAGGAAGCTGTTGCTGGAGATCAATCACTCAAACCAAGTGCAACTATACCACGGGGAGAGTGGGCTGGGTGCTGAAGAGTCAACAGCAATGCCTTCGCCATGAGCACCATGTTTAATTTAACAAGTCTCACTGTAAGTTGATACTACCATCTTCTTCCTCTGTCCCATCTGCACCTCACCAAAAGATACCCACTCCCTTGAAGCACAGATTTTCCAAGTGTATAAGGCTATTTTTTTTTTTTTATCAAACTTACATGACTTTATCTAAGTTGACTTGATTATAAAGATACCTGCTGGGGAAAGGTCAGTACAAACCTATTTGCTCTTCTTTTCTCTCAAGTGTGATAAATTTCTCTGCAAACTATAAGAAGACAGTTCATAACACCATTCCACACACATCCTAATCCCAGTTTCTACCTATGCACAGTTCAATTTGAAACTTCTTGTTTCTGGGTCTAAAAAGTGTACTTTGCTAAGTGTATTGTAACACCTTGAAAACATCTCACAATCAGGCAGGACTCCAGCATCCAAGTGTAAACATTGGGCTATTGTGCACTCTCCACAAAGTCTAAAAACAACCGAGTGGCTTCCTGGAGAATTTTTGCAGGTGCACAGGAAAGAGTCCTGGCCAGAATCAGAGAGGTGCCAGATCATGGGACAAAAATTCAGTCTCCAAAACCAAAGATGCTTACCAGGGGGACCTGCTATCACAAATGGCCTGGGTAAAGCCTTCTTTCCTCACTCATCAACAGAGAAGGCATCCCTCACACCCAGTGTTTTCAGTATTCTCTTTATTTTTCAGGTACTGAAAAGGTTTACCAAAAGTACAAGAGAAAAGAAAATATTCTCTCTGCAGCCATGTACAATACTTACGACAAATCACAAAAGTTTTTGGAAACTTTATTCTTTTAGATTTTCATAATTATAAGAAATGTGAAGACATTTGGAACACAAGTGAAATTTCAGGTGATTCTGTGCTTCTACCCCTAAAATGATTCCAGCTTAATAAAGGTTAGACTTTCTCAGATCCATGTAAGCTTTTACAGGAGAGGGCTCTGCTAAGACCCTCATTATCTGGCATTTTTCCATAGGGGTCAAGAAAAACAATTACAATACCACTAAAATAAAACATTTTGTGGGAAAGGTTTTTATCTCTGAAGGATAAATATTCATAATTGAAAATCAGTACACATTAAAGGTCATCGTGGAAGAGGAAGACAGAACACACAGGTCAACCGGCTTGCATTCCAGGAGCTGTCTATAACCAGTCCCTGCCCACTGGTCCGGGGTCAGTTCTTCTTCCATTCAGCGTTAAAATCCACACAGTTCCTCACTTGTCCATAACCATTTTACATTCTCTCTTCCTTTTCCCAGAGACAGCCTGCATAATATCTTTCCGTCTTTTTTTAAAGTCAGAAATTTTGTTTCCTCTGTACTGCATTTCCCACCTAGCGTGTGTGTGGTAGAATAAGCAAGCTGAAAGTTCCCGACTAATCCCTACTGTGTCACAGGTGAGTGAGAAGCAGAAACGGAGGACTGGAACACTTGATTCCAACAGGACCTACATCTTTCTGAACACTGAGTTCGTGTCATTATACTCATTTTCCTTTCCAGCAGAGATGATTAAATCACTCCATTCTGATGATTTTTTGTGTTGCTAAGTAAACATCCTTGTTATTTGCCTGACTTATTTCTGAAAGACTGATCTAGTTTCCATTTGTAAAGAATTTTGAGAAGTTTCTTTTAGTTTCATAGAATGTTCCTAAAAGTTGAAAAGTTATACTTCATCAATATCCATGTATGCATGAATATGTAACAACGATACTCTCCAGTATGTAACACTATGTCAAACGAATAAAAAAAATAAATTTAAAAAAGTGGAAAAGTTAGGAGAAGAAAACATTACAAGTTTCCAAATTTAAAGACAGGACCAAGGGGTGAGACCAGTCAATGCATCGATCCAGAAGTCAAAACATACAAAAGAAAGAAAAGAAAAGGAAATGAGAAAGAGGAATCAGACACTAGAATTTCAAATATCAGTTTTGCTATTCTTGAAGAAAAAGGAGCAGGAAGAGAAAAAAGTAAAGCGTGGTGGGAGGGTTCAGCTTTAAATTATGGCTTCATGTGTTGACATTTCTGTTGAACTGAGTGGGTCTTCCATTCACTGGTTACTCCAGCTATGCAAGTGAAAATCTCATGGCTAGCAGTAGTCCTGGGTGCATTGTCTCAGCAGGTTGGTGGACACGGGAACCTGAAAAAAAACCCAAAAAGTCATACCTGTCCTTTCCCGCAAACACCCATCAAATAGCCCCTCCTTCACTCCTGGAGATGGGTGAGAGCAGAACATGAGTAGGGGGCTCTTCCTCCAACCCATGACCTCCCACGTCACGGAATCCCGAAGCCATGGGAGAACAAGCCACAGGCATCTACGAGCAAGCTCGAGCTCATTAAAGACATCTTAGACCTCAGGACATCCGGAATATCATCAGCGCAGGCAATGCGCTGACTTTGAGAAATCTTCAGCAACCCAGAATTATGAGAACAGAGTCAGAACACAAAATTGCCGAAAGATAACCAAAGAACGTGGAGAATTCCCCCGATGTTCTGTATAGAATGAAATCACCTGTGTCTGACCTCCTGCCTGGATAGTCAACGTCAGCGTGTCGGGCAGGGGGGTTATGAAATTGACTTTGGAGAGCAGAGATGGCCCCGGGGATGCTGCTCCTGGGACTCACCCTTATCCTCCCCCACACCACACACACAAACACACACACACACACACACACACACACACACTAGAGGATGTGAAAACACAAGTGTAGACACTGAAAAAGCAGCAACCTGGAAGTAATCAGGAGAATGTGGGGAAGTAACAGATTAGGCAGGAGTGCAGGCAGAGGGCCGCCCCTGGTGGCTAATTAGACGAGGCTGGCCTTGGAAAAGCGACACGAAGGGAAACAGACTCCAGTTTCACTAGAAGAACAGATCAGTCCCCGTGGCAGTTAACTCTCATAGATTAAAATCCCATTTTCCTCCAGCAGGAACTCAGGCAGAAGGCCATGTGGCCCCAATTTGAAAGAAATGGGAAAGTCAAGCAGCCCTGCGTCCCACAGAGTGCGGAAGAGCGGGCTGCCTTGAGGTGGACATCTCTGCAAGCCTTAAAAGTGTGGGAGGGGAAAATCGTGAAATAATAATTTGGAGTTTGGGGTTTCTGATTCAAAAAGATGCAATATTGAATTATAGAAACATGAGACATTTGCCAAAACCAAATTTCTTAATTATGTTTTATTTACTTGGACTTGAAGCCAGTTAAAGGAACAATAACTTGAAAGCAATTTGGGCATAAAAAATGTGGAATCGCAGGGCTCAAAAGTTACAGTTGGGGAAGGAAAACGAAGCCGGGAGAAAAGATGGGACCTTCTCCCTTCTCCCAGCCCTCAATGGTGCGTCTGCTGTGTGACTTAGAGGGGGACCCAGCATCCCCCCTAAAATGGCAACCCTCTCCTAAGGCCCTGGGGTGGGGGAAGCCCAGCTGTTTACAAGCTCTGTTTGAAAAGTGTTGCAGACAAAACATCCACAGCAAAGACCACACACTGACCAATGCCATGTGCCCTGTGAGGGGTGGGGGAAGAAGAGGTGCAGAGGGACCCACGATTCTGATTCAGTTCACCGGCTTCTTCTCGTCTCCTCTCCTGACAATTCACTTTGAACGATTTTGTTTTCACCGGTGTGAGGTACATGTGAAAGGCAGCATCGGGGCTCCTTGGCCTGCCTCACATTTGCAGAAGGTCTAGTGGAAGTCAGAACAGGTGGACTTTATGGACGTTTCCAGAAGCAGCATTTAGCAGGCTGCGTGCCAAGTCTCAGCTCTGCATTCCATAAATATGCATACATTAGTGTTTAAGATCTCCCCGCATGAATCAGGGATTATTCTATTCTGAAGCACATAAAATTTCATGTGAATTCCATTTTTTGGTCTTGAAATATATCATTCATTGACAGTGCATTTCTCGTTGGATAGCCACAGAAGAATTTATTTAGCATTGAACAATGTCATTATGATGGACTCTTTAAAACTATTATATTTCAGATGGGTCATAAATCAGACCGAACTTTAGAAGAGCCGTAGCAAAGAGTGAACTGGAATCTTATGAGACTGCACACTTCTCATCTCTCTTGATTTTGATCCTTGTAGCTGGCATGTTAAAAATGTGGGAAGCGTTTCAAAGTAAAAAGTGTCAGTTGTCTGATTTTAAATAAAGATAAAAACATCAAGCTCCTAATACGTCCTCGTCGCTCCCCGCACTTAGTGCTCATCAAATGTACGGTATTCAACACTTTCTGTGAACAAAGCAGGAGACTGGAGAAACGGAAGCCAGGAATTCCGGGTCCTCTGCAGAGGCACTCATCAAATTATGGAACAGATTACCCCTCACTGTTATGTCTCAGGATATTGTTAAACATTCTTTAAGAAGCAAATGACCTTCATGATAAAGAATATTTTGGTAAATATAGTGTAAAGCAAAGTTAAGAACTTGAAGTATTTTTTTATTGCAGAACTTCTTAAAAGTGTGCATGAAATGTGTGTGTGAGTGTGAGTGAGTGTGAGAGAGAGGGACAGAGGGGAAGAGAGAGTGCTCAGGGGTGTATGTGTGTGTGCGTGTGTGTGTGTGTGTGTGTGTGTGTGTATGAGAGAGAGAGAACAAGAGAGAGAGAAATAGGAAGAGACAGCCAGCCAGAGAGGAAGAGAGAGCACACAGGTGTGTGTGTGTGTGTGTGTGTGTGTATGTGCTCGCTCGCGCGCTCATGGGTGTGCGCTATATATCTCCAAGATGAGCAGATGGCATGCAATTCCCAAAGCCATCTAGAAATTCCCTCTGTACCCCACTCTTTTGGAAGAGCCATTATCAATCATTTCCATGAAAACCCCATGTAGAAAAGCAGACATTGTAAACTTCAATCTGCAGATTCATTTCCATGTTTTAAGCTCTGCTTCCCAGCCACCTTATAAACTCTCTGGAGAGCAGCCACTGCATTTTTTCCTGCTCCTTTACACCCCCCACAGTGGTTCTGGAGACCTCTCTCCAACCTCGTTTTTCCTCTACTCTTCCCCTCGCTCAGCACTACTGAGGCTCCCCCTGACTTGGGCTCCTGAGCTTTGAACCTTCTACCCAAACATGGTCCCATGACTCTCTCTCCCCTTCCATCCAAGGTTTTACCAAAACAACTCCCTCTATTACTTTCCTACTGTTCTTCTCCCCGGACTTGCTCTGTTGTCCCTCATAGCATGGAACACTTCGGACATTCTATTCTGTGTATTTGATTGTGCCCATCCACACACTCACCTCCTTAAATCATAATCCCCATCAACACAGAGACTACACTTGGTTCACTGCCATAGTCCTAGCCCTACAGCATTGCCTGCTGCATACCTGCAAATAAAACCCATACTGTTTGAAAGAAAGAATCAAAGAATCCTGCAAGAAAAAGAGGCAGTGAGAAAATCTTATGCAAGGCTCAAGTCTCTTATTGGTGCATTACAATTTTACACAAAAACAGGATTCATTGTGATTTGTTCATATCTGCACAACTCACAAGTTGGTCTTTCTCATTCCCTTGTATGCACCCCTCCCCGGTCCCCAGATGCCCCTCCGCCACGCTTCTGGTCTCCTTTCTACTTTTGTAAGATTTCATTTTCTTTCCTTTTATCTCTCTAGCTTCCATATGTGAGAGAAAACATGCAAGCTAACTTTCCGAGTATGACTAATATCACTTAGCATAACGTTCTTCAATTCCATTCATTTTCCTGCAAATGACATAATTTAGTTCTCTGTAATTGAATAAAACTCCATTGTATATATCCACCATATTTTCTTTATCCAGCCCTCTGTTGATGGACACCTAGGCTGGCTCCATAACTTGGTTATTGCAAATGAACTTGGTTATTGCTGCCTTAAACATGGGAATGCAAGTATCACTACAGTATGATGACTTCACTCTTTTCAACAAATATCAAGGAGTAGATAGCTGCGTCATATGATGGCTCCACTCCTAGTTTTTTGAGAAAACCTCCGTACTGATCACCATCGTGGTTGCAATACAACTAACAGTACAGTGCACAGGTGTTCCTTTTTCCTAGTATCCTTCTCAGAATTTATTACTACTTGTATTCTCAATGATTGCCATTCTAACTGGATAAGATGAAATTTCAGGGTACTTTCGATTTGCATTTCCCTAACTGCTAAAGATGTTGAACATTTTTTCATATATTTGTTGAACATTTGAACTGATTGTTTTGACAAAATTATCTATTCATTTGCCCATTTATTGATTACTTGATTTTTTTGGTGCTACATATTTTGAGTTCTTTGTATATTCTGGATATTGTCAGAAGAGTGGCTAGCAAAGAATTTCTCCCACTCTTTAAGCTCTGTCTTTATTCTCTTAATTATTTCCTCTGCTGTGCAGAAGTTTTTATTTTAATTTGATGTCACCCATTTGCTGATTCTTGGTTTTATTTTCTGAGTGGTAGGGGTCCTCTCAATGAAGCCTTTGCCTATAGGATGCACTGTTGATCCTTTGTTTTCTTCTATCACCTACAAAGATTCTGCTCTGACTCCTAGGCCTTTGATCCACCTTAACTTGCGAATTTTGTGCAAGGAGAGAGATGGGGATCTAGTTTCTTTCTTCTATATATGAATATCCAATTTTCTCAGCATCATTTGATAAAAAAAAAAAATCTGTCTTTTCTCCAATGTATGTTTTTGGCAACTTTGTCAAGGATTAGCTGACTGTATCTGTATGGGTTTGTCTCCAGGTTTTTTTAGTCAATTCCATTGGCCTACCATGCAGTCTTTGTTACTATAGCTCTGTAGTGTGACTTGAAATCAGGTATTGTCATGCCCTCAGCATTGCTGTGATTTTTCTGAATTACTTTGTCTCTTCTGGTTCTTTTATTCTTCCATATGAATTTTAGGACTATTTTTCCTGTGGAAAAAAATCATTGATATCGTGATAGGGATCTTGAATCTGCATATCACTATTGGGAATATTACTATTTTGAAAATATTGTCTATCCAAGAATATTGGGATCGTTCCATCTCCTAGTATCTTCTTCAATTTCTTTCTTCAATGTTCTATAATATTCATTGTAAAGAACTTTCACTTGCTTCATTAGGTTTATTTCCAGGCATTTAATTTTTCTGAGGCTCCTGTAAATAGAATTGTTCCCAAGACTGTTCTAGTAAAGGAGCTTGAGGTTAGGGTCTGAACCCCTCAAAGATAAACACCTGGGGCTGGAGCAGTGGCTCAGCAGTTTCGGTGCTTGCCTGGCATGCATGAGGACCCAGGTTCAAACCCTAGCACCACATTCACAACTAAGTGTCTGAGCAATGAAAGTTATTTGAAAAACTATATAAAAATTGATTCTGTCGTCTGTTTCTCTCTCTCTCTCTCTCTCTCTCTCTCACTGTCCCTCTTTCTTAAAAAAAAAGATAAATACCTAATTTTAAAATTAAATTCAAGATTAGTCTTTGAAAACAAAACAGTAATGAAAAAGAACCGCATGAGTAGAATCAAACTGGATCTTGCCAGCTATATGCAAAAGAGAGGTCATTGGAACATTGAAATATGCCAATCAGATGGCTGGAATCGATCACATACATCTAAACCTTACCTGTTTTCTTTTGTTTTTAAGCAGAAGCTGAGCCATCCAAAGAGCACTGAACAAAAAGGACCAACACGGAAATCAAGTAAACTATATCCTTGACAATAACTTGAACAAGTCAGTCAAACTCCCCGGGGCCTGCTTTTCCATTCCACATCTCTTATGCAAAATAGTTTGAAAATTTTTTGCTTTGCTAGTATGTTAATATCTCTGGTATAAATTAATTATTGAAGTGGTCTATGCTAAGGTTGGTTTAGGAGATGTTGGGATAAGGAGCTAACAGGTTATTGTTACAGAATTCCTCAGGGCCCTCAACGTTCACACATGCATTAGGATGTTCCATGATGAAGGCTACAGTATGCAGAGTTGCCCAAATTCTTTTAATCAAAACACTGATTTCACATATCCTGAAACATTTCTTCATGGAACACCAGCTTTGGAAATACTAGAAATGATCTCTAAGGTGAAGTAATGCGTTGACAGCATCTGACCATAACATCACCACCTGGGAGACAATCCTGATGCTACTGAAAAGAAAAGCCCCAAAAAAGCTTAATAAAGACAGACAATCCAGCCAACGTTGGGCTTAAATCAATATCTTACCAAAAAAAAAAAAAACCACTCAAATGGCCAAGAAGCCCATGAAAACATGTTCCAAATCATTAATGCAAATTAAAACCATGATGAGAAACCAGTATGTATAGGCATTGGAATAGTTCGTATCAAAAAGACAACACCAAGTGCTAGTGAAGATGTGGAAAAACTGAAACCCTCAGACATTGCTGGTGCAAATGTGACGTTATGCAGCCATTTTTGGAAAACCAGGCAGATTCTTAAAAAGTTAAATACACACCAACCATGTTGGATTCAAAAACAATTCTGCTACCAGCTATCTACTTAAGAGAAATTAAATATACATTTATGGAAAGCCTTTTACACAATTTTCATAGCAGGAGTATTCATAATAGCTAAAACCTGGAAGCAATCCAACTGCCTATCAACTGGTGAACAGAAAAAAATGTGGAATATAATATAAGAAAAAGTCATAGGTGCAGGGCATGATGGTTCACACCTGTAATCCTACCAGCTCAGGAGGCTGAGGCAGGAGGATTGCAAGTTCAAAGGCAGCCTCAGCAACTTACCAAGGCCCAAGGCAACTTAGTGAGAGTCTGTCTTAAAATTAAGCACCTCTGGGTTCAATCCCCAGAATAAAAAAAAAAAAAAAGCCACAAACCACTGATACAAGCAGCAACATGGGTGAATCAATCCATCATGCTAACTGAATGACACCAAACAGTAAATTAATTAAAATTAAGTTTGTTTGAAATGTCTAGGAAAGAAAAATTACAGAGACACAGCAGATCAATCGTCATCTGGGGCTGGACATGCAAACAGGAGTCAACAGTAAACAGGAATGAGGACACTTAATGGGGTGAAAGGAATGTTCTGAGACTGGATCTGAAAATAGTGCAAACTGAATAAATTAAAAATCACTAAGCCGTAGACTTGTGAAGTGTGTTCTGTGCAATTACAGTTGTGTAAATTTTACCTTGGTAAACTTCAAAAGAACGGAGGTGCTCATCTGTGAGGGCGAGACCAAAAACATGACGGTGGTGTCCACGGAGGGCTGGAGTGCTACTCTGCTAGCATGAGGTCATTCCTTCTACAGATGCGCACACAGATTTGCCGGATTAAAACCACAAGTTTTTATTAGTGTAAATGCTGCTGAAGAGCAAATATGTAAGACAAAGTCATTTCCTGGAAGTGTGCATATATGTGTGTGAGTTTGCAAACACACGCGCGTGCACGCACACACACACGCACATGTGTTCCCTCTTTTTTTTTTTTTAAATAAAGAGGGTCAGTGAAAGAGAAAGAGAGAAGCAATTTTTATTTAGTTTTTCATGTGGCTTTTGTTGCTCTGTGTGTGGTGCTGGGTCCAAACCCATGTACTGGCACATGCCAGGCAAGTGCCACAACTGCCGAGCCATCATGGCTCCAGCCCTCTCTCTCTCTCTTTGTTAAAATGATAGAACTAAAGGAAGCCACCAAAGACTCTTGATCTGGGACAAACAAGATCTGGTTAGAATAGTAGAAAGGCAAAGAGTAAGGATTGTGGCATCAAAAAAGATGAAGGTTCATGTCCCAACCCTGCTGTACCCCATCCAAATGACCTTGAAAAGCGTTCTGAATCCCTGTGAGCTGAATCCCAGCTTCCTTATTTATCAAGGATGGGTGATATTACCATTTATTTCATATGATTATTAGAAAGATTCACCAAAATATTACCTACAAAGCACTTGGAATATATAAGTACCTAGTAAATGACAGGGCTTGGGACACTTCAAAATTCCCTCCACCAACTCTGCATCCAGCATGTTGCAGATGGGGATGATCCCCTGCTCTGTGCCACCTTGAACCACCTGGGTCCACCAGTAGGTATGGTGGACAGTTTCTAGCACAATCAACTTCTCACCTTAAGCACCAGCCTCTGTTCTTTGCCTAAGGATTTCTCCGAGTTCACTACACAGCCAGAAGCAACTACAGCCAGGAGAGGATGGTGGGTGGTGGACGGATTCAAGGGGCTCTCTCTCTATGGGCAGGCAGCGTTCTTTGGAGGTGTGCTTCTTGAAGTGTTTTGGAGAGGGACTAAGTCAGTTGTTTGCAAGGAGGTCTTTGCCCTCTTCCCTCCCTTCCTTCCCTGTCACTTTCCCCATTTCTGTACATCTGTTTCCAGGGATCACCTCCCAAACAGACCAGAACCATGACCTCGTCGCAAAGTCTGCTTTGGGGCAATCTCAAACTAAAGCGAATTAGCTGTGTGTGCTTAAGCATCTCACAGATCCACTGAGTTGAAAATGCGGTAATTAGGTTGACAATTTCCATAATTCTAAAGGTTATTTATTTTTGTTCACATACATGATAGTGTAATATATACCTTTTTAGTTCAATAATTTAGAATGAACACAAATCTGCCCACACATCCTGCTTTTGTATGAAGAGTGAATGGTGGAGCTGGAGTGGTGGCTCAGTGGTTGCTGCGCTTGCCTGGCATGTGCGAGGACATGGGTTCAAACCCCAGCACCACGTACACAACAAAGTGGCAGAGCAACAAAAGCCACATGAAAAACTAAATATAGTTGATTCTCTCTTTCTCTCTCTCACTGTCCCTGTCTCTTTAATGAAAAAAAAAAGGTATTGATGTGTCCCCATAGGAAATGACATGTTGTTATTTTTAGCTCATTTGGGTACGAAGAACATGACAGGTTGTATTTTACAAAGATGGTCACAACAACAGCTCTCATCTCCCACAAACATTTTTGCCCTGGACCTCACCACTACCCACCTCAGTAGGCAGAATCTTGTGCCCTCCCTGGAGTTTGTACCGCTTCTGCGAACCCCATGGTATATATGACGCAAACAATCTTGTCCAGGTTTGGAGGAAGCGTTAGTTCGCTTGGCCGGGGCTACTTCTTGTCTTTTGGAAGACAGGGAGAGAAAGGTGGAGATGAAGGAAGGCTTCTCTGAGATTTCCTTGCACGTGAAGCCCAAGCCACATGGAGGGGCCATGCAGATAGATGGAAAGGCATCAAAGGGCACGCAGCCTCCAGCAACCCATGCCCTCATGGCCAGGTGCAGCAGAGACGTGCTGCCAAGGGAGCCCTCTCTGAATTCCTGCCCACGAAGCCATGAGCAAAAGAAATAGTTGTGTAGGTCGCTCAGCACTGGGGCAGTTCATTTCACAACAGAGAATGGGAACAAAGAATTTTAAAGTAATAATTGAAAATCAAGAATTTGAAAATTCAAAAAAAAAAAAGAATTTAAAAATTCATGAAATGCTATGTCCTGGGATTGGACTGACTTCAGGAGGAAAAAAAAATGTTACAGATATGGTTTCAGAAAACGTGATGAAGGTCCTTTTGGGGAAATAGAAACAATAAAAGCAGAATCCTATTTGAAGCCTCACTTTTTTCATTAGCTGTCGAGTAATGAAAAACAGCCACCCTGAATATCCAATTTCCTCCAATACTCTAATTCTTTTCTGAGGCTGGAAGTTTTAACAATTCATTCTTTACTACAAGTTGAAAAAAGACATAATGATTTTTTAAACTTTTTTGTTTCTGGGCAGCAGATTTTGAAGGTGAAGCTTTAATCACGCGCTAGTCTTATAATCACTGCTGGTTTTCAACTAAAGTATTACAAATTGGGCTTTAGTTCAATTTAAATTGCATGGGCCAAATCCCACCCTTGGTTATTATGGGCGACTCCCATTGAAATCATTAGTACTTGTACATGTGTAACTGAGGAGATAATTTGGCCATATGTGCTTTTGTCTCCATGTGTCTCTGCACAAGGACAGGCACAGAGGCTGGGCTACACAGGGGAAACATCTTGTGCAATTTGGAATAAGTTATCTTTTTGCCATACTGAGTTCATGTCAACATGATGAAAAGAAAATGTAAATGTAGGGAGAAGCAGCCCTTCTTCTCAGGGCATTCAGGGTCCTGGTGGTTCCTGGCAGCACTGACTGTAAGCAATTGCTGCTCCTACTGGTAACCATAAGCAGGGTCCCTCGGCCCCTCCCCAGCACCCCCTCCAGGGAGACCCTGCTCCACTAACAGCTGGTTGGAAGAGCGGTGCCTCTGCTTCAGTTCTAGTTTGCAGCTCTTCTGTGGACAACTATATTCCCTGGCCAAGAGTTCACTTTCATCTCAACAAATGTTCAGTATGCAATCAGCCCAAACCACTGGCCAGACCTTTTCACGGAAAGTCCTGAGTGTGGGTACCAATGTTCATTCAATAGTCAATTAACTCTCCTGAGCATCTAGAACGGTAGTTCTCATCTTTAGCAAGCTTCAGAACTCTTAGCAGGCATGTTAAAAGGCAATGCTAGGGAGTTGGAGCAGTGGCTCAGCGGGTACAGTGTTTGCCTGGCATGCATGAGGACGCAGGTTCAAACCCCAGCACCACATACAAAACGAAGTGTCAGAGCAACCAAAGCCACATAAAAAACTGAATAAAACTGATTTTCTCTCTCTCTCTCTCTCTCTCTAAAATAAGTAAATAAAAATAAAATTCTGTTCAAGAGATGTATTTAAAAAAGACAACGCATGCAGGGTCCCACCCCCAGAATATTTGACTCAGTTGGACCTGAAAGGGAGTCTGAGAATTTACATATCTAAAGAGTCCCCAGGAATTCAAATGCTGCTGGTCCAGCGACCACACTTGGAGAACCACTGATCTAGATTGCAGGTGACATCATCAACATACTCTCAAATAAGAGATGGTCGTGAATGTACAAAGCTTAGATAAGAAGGCAAATCAACAATTGTCAGATGGCCAGATGAGAAAAATCACAGAGAAAGATGCAGGCTTCCTGAAGATCAGGAGTTGACTTCGATAAAGGAGGAGGAAGTATGTAATATTTTGTGATCAAAGAAGCCAACTCTTGTGAAAGTGGGTTGTCTCCATCTGCCAGTGCCAGTGTCCCCTTTTTGCTTCTGATACTAAAAGAACTATTTTCCTTTCAGGAACTGACTGTCCTTGGTCTAATGTGGTTTTGTCAGCATCTGCAAATGAGTGAACATGTGACCCAGACTGGCCCATCCGACCAGTTTTTGGAATTGACCATAACATTGGAAGTTGTTTCTCTTTCTGAGATCTCTGATAATAAGGATAATCTCTGGCTGGAGCTGCTGACCACCACCTTTGCTACCATGTGCTCAGAGCCAGGCTGAGACTAAAACCATGGCTGACTGAATCTTGCAAAGACAACCATGAAAAGAAACATCTCCCATCCCACTTACCCTTCCTTGGCTGCCTACTATTGAGGAGGGGAGTCTATATTGCCTCTCCTTAAATCTGGGAAGTGGCAGAAGTAAGAGACACAGTGTGACATCTGACGCCAGGGCGTTAAAGGCAGTGACAGTTTACCTGACTCCTTCAGGACGATTGCTCCTGGAACCCAGCCACATGCCCTACGGAAGCCTAGGCAGCTACGTGGAGCAGGTGAGCAGTCTGTCCTATGGCTCCCTCGGAGATCCCAGCCAACGGCCAGCACCAGCCGCCACTCATGTAAATGAAGGAGCCTTCAGAACTTTCTAGCTCAGTGTTACCACCTGGATTTCAGGTCTTTCCAGTTGAGGTCTCAAACATTGCACTGCAATGTCAAGCTATCCCCTCTGTACCCATTCTGAGTTCCTGATTCACAGGCACCATGAACATAGTGGGAAGTTTATGGTGGAATGTCCCCCCAAATGCACATGTGTTAAAGGTTAGGTCTCCAGCTTGGTGCTATTTGGAGTGTTGGAAACTTTAAGAGATGGGACCAGTGTGAAGTCTTAAGGTCATTGGGGGTGCATTCTTGAAGGGAATTGTGGGATTCCCATCTCTTCCTCTCACTCTGTCTCTCACTTCCTGGATTTAAGGTGAGCAGTTTTGTTCTGCCACTTGCTCTGACCATGTTGTGCTGCCACAGGCCCAAAGCAACAGAGCCCACCAATCATGGACTGAAGACACCCAAACTGTGAGCCAACAAACCTTTTCTCTTTATATGCAGATTATCTTAGGCATTTGTTATAGTGACAGAAAGCTGACTAACATTGATGGTTTGTCATACAGCAAAGTGAACTAGAAGAGAAGCAACAGAGAAGGGAACATTGCTGAGAATTGGGCAAGAAATCAAAGCAAGCCCTGACAACTTCATTTTAATCCCTAGATTAAGCCTTGCCTGACCTCAGTCATCCCAGTTGCATAAACTAATAAATTTCTATTTTTACCTGTTATTTTTTTAAGACAGAAGGACTGTGGGGGGGATCAATTTTATTTAGTTTTTCATGTGGCTTCTGTTGCTCTGACACTTTGTTGTGTATGTGGTGCTGGGGTTGGAACCCACATCCTCATGCGTGCCAGGCAAGTGCCATAACTGCTAAGCCACCGCTCCAGCCCCTTACCTAAGTTATTTTGAATTTATGTTTATGTCACTTCCAACCCAAACAATCTGAGTACAACAACCTTTAAATATGCAACCAAGGAAAATAAACAACACTTGTAACCCAATGTGACCACCTTGGTACCGGCGCCTCTCAGGATGCTATCAAATATACTGCAGATGTAAGTAAAAGACTGTCAGAATAAAATCACTCAACCAGAAGGAAAATAAATATTAGAACCAGGAAAACATCAGACATAGTTGAACATCTAAGCCAGCATGTCTGGATATGAGCTGAACCTTGTACCAGAATGTAGGACTTCTTTTGTCTGACCCACTTTATATGGGCAAGTCACTTCACATGGAGTGTTTTGTATCTCAAGCAAACTGGTGAATAATTAACCATACAGAGGATTAAAACACTTCTGAGGAAGAGCTACAAAAAAAAATCCAGGAAGGGAAATTTGTGAAGAAAAAAGAATAGAGCAAGGAAATTGCTAAATGAATAGATTTTAGGCAGAATTTTGAGAAAATTGTAAATGCTCTATAACTTGAGGAGCAATTACTTCCAGGAGTAATCTTTCCTACTCTTACCTTCAGTGCCTTTCTAAATCTTCCCCAAAAAAATGAGTATTTCTCTTTTGAATGTGTTCATTTATTTTCAACCACATCAACTATGAAAACAAGATGCCTAAATAAGAAAAAAAAAAAGGAGCTGTACTTTATTTGAGCTTTCGGAGTATCATTGTATTATTTTTCCATAGGGTGTCCTGAGAAATTGGCAAGGAAATGATTTTTTTAAAATAAAAAATGAAAATAGAAGACCTACAATATTATTTTCCCTATAATATGGAAAACGCAAAGTTAAATCAGTCTTCTTAAACATGCTGGGTTAATTATTGTGATTAACCGTAGGAAAATGCGCTGTTACACAGTAAGTCAGCTTAAGGAATGAATTTGGTTCTTGGCAAGAACAAAGCAATAGAAATAACAATAAACAAGAAGTCATGGTGCCTCTATTGCTTTGGACAAATCACTTAACTTCTGACGCAAAGTGTCTTCATCTACAAAATTCCTCATCCCACCTATGTGGATGCTAAGTATCTCAAAACAGGTCACGTGGAAGCCCTTTACCAATCCGAAGTCCTCTGCACTGCAAGGCCTGCTCAAGTTCAAATTACACAGGGAAAGTCAAACATATTTAGATTAGATGACCTTAACGTTTTCCACGACTATGTAATTGCTAATCTTCATCAAGGAGAGACACACATAAGATACACATTCTGTAGGTTCACATATCTAAATGTCACCCTCTGCAGAAATCCTAAAGTAAGCACCTGGAAACATGGGAAGGAAATCTGGCCTAGAAATTGAGACCTTGCTAAAACTTTTTAAAATTCAAATGGAATTTATTTTTAACTAATACATAAAAACAAAAAAAATATCTATTTAAGGGACACCATGTGATATTTCACTACATGTATACATTATGCAGTGTCTAAGGCAGGTTAAACATATCTATCTCCTCAATCATTCATTATTTCTTTATGGTGAAAACATTCAACTCTTTCCTTCTAGCTTTTTGAAATGTACAGTACATTTGTCCTTATCCACAGCCACTTTACTGTGTGTTAATATCACACCAGAACTTCTTACTGCCATGGATCAACCTTTGCCCATCTCTCCTTCCACCCTTCTAACCATCATTCCATTCACCAACCTTTTTTAAATATTCCACTTCTAAGTGAGACCATGCCATATTACCTTTCTGCACCTGACTTATTTCACTTAATATAATGATCTTCAGTTCCATCTGTGTCACAAATGACAGGAATTCATTCTTTTATAGCTGTATAATATTATATCGTGTATGTGTACCACATTTTCTTTTCTTTTTTTTTGTATATACTGTGGATTGAACCCAGGGGTGCTTAAACACTGAGCCATATCCCCAGCCCTTTGTATTTTTTTATTTTGAGACAGGGTCTCGCTAAGTTGCTTCGGGTCTTGCTAAATTGCTGAGGCTGGCTTTGAACTGGCAAACCTCCTACCTTAGCCTCCCAAGCAGCTGGGATTATAGGCGTGCACCACCAGGCCTGGCCCACATTTTCCTTATCATTCACCAGTTGATGGACACTGAGGTTGTTTCCATTTCTTGACTTTAGGGACTAGTGCTAAGACAATCGTGGGAGTGCAGATGTCCCATTTGATGTTAAGAGTTGGGACAACTGGTAGGAAAGTTATGTACTAAAAGTCCCTACCAATAAGTGCTTAAACCATTTTCATTTGCAAACTATAGATTTGATTGGAAATCTCTCTTTGTAGCCAAATGCACATAAATGATTGGTACAAATAATTTGATGGAACAATTAGTGGGCCTTAATTACTAGAGTGATCAGTCTTAATATGGAACTTTCTCCTAAAACATGTTTGCCATACTTAATTAGGAAGCATCTAAGCAGAATTACACAAGGGCTCAAGGCTCAGCAAGGAAGAAAAGGTAGTGAGCTGGGAGTGCCAGCTGCTTTCCACTCAAACCTCACAATCAAGATTCAAAAAAAAAAAAAGTTTCTAAAACACGGCAATCATGGCAGACCTGACTCCCATGACAGCAATGGCCCAGCCCATTCACTCCAAGGTAGCACAGGAGTCTGTGACAGGTCTGTTTTGCCACTTTCCTCCTTCTGGAGCCACCCCCAGGGTAGGTCTGTGTGTTAGGGGAAATCCTAGGGCTCAAAGGTCAAAATTACTGTTTTTCTAAATAGAAAAAAAATTAAATTAGTTAACTAGATGCCTTGACTCTCCACTTAACCTTGTTTCATATAGTCACAACACAAAGTCCCATTATTCAAGAAACCAAGACATTTCACGGTACTATCAGCCTCAATAAAACTTCCAAATGTCACATAACATCTCCCCTCCAAAGCAGGCTGAACTTCTGCCCCACCCAAATATTCGTTTTTCTCCAAGTCCTAATGTCCAGATCCTCAGAATGTGGCAGTATTTGCAAACAGGGTCTTTAGAGAGGCCACTAAGCTAAAATGGGGTCGTTAGGGTGGACCCCAGTCCAATCTGACCAGTGTCTTATAAAAAATGGAAATTAGGACACACAGTACCAAGGGTAGGACTTGTGAGGACACAGAGAACACAGCATCTATAAGCCAAGATGATGGGACTCAAGACACCAACCCTGCCAACACCCTGACATCTGAGTCTATACCCTAGAACCATGAGAAAATAAATTTGTTGTTTACTCCCCCACCCCACATTGCTATGGCAATCCTAGCAATTACCCACGAGCTTTTCACTGAACTGTGTTTGAAGGCTCTGCTGCTGTGTAGCTCTCTAAACCCTATGTTATTCCACAGAAAGTTTTTAACAGTACCTGACCCAGTTTCTGTGCTCACACAGACAGAACCTAGGTATTTTCCATTGTCACCAGGTAAATCTGTCTGAGGCAGAAGCTAATGATGCTCACTTACAGACAAACTACCCCTCCACCAATTTCCTCCCTGTTTTTAGCTTGAGACACATTTATTGCTTCATGTTGTTTCTAAACAACTGAACTCTCCTTCTTTGAATTATGTTTCTTTGTGATTGAAGATTCACATAAGTCCAGGTAAGCTCCAAATGTGGCCACATCCACTAAATGTTCTCTTATCAAAAGGACTTCCACGACTTCATCTCTCAGTCTGAGTTTTCAACTGAACCCCTGTGAGCTAACATTCAGATTCAATATTGCACATAAACATCTGTATTACTCAAGCGAAAGATACCCCGTTCTTGTTCCTTATTTCCTCCATAGTCAGAGGGCTCAGAATGTCTTCTCTGGTCCTCCAGAGGAGGGAGATGATCAACTTACTGCTCATATAAATGTGTACAAGTACCCAGCCTCCAGTCACAGATCAGCAAAAGAGTAAGGATGTTCTGAGCAGTTGCAATTGTAGCTGTTGTTTAGATGTTTAAGAAATGACATTTAATTTTGTCATTCATCCACTTCAAGCAGAGAAAATCAGAAATTATATTTTTAATAATATGATATCCACCTCTGCAGAGTTTATTAGAATGTCACTCAACAAATTTTGTTCAGTAATTGCAATTAAATTACCTCCAATTGCAATCAAGGGCAAGTAACATTTTCTCAGATTTCAGTATCCTGGTGGCAGGTGTCTTCAACTCTTGACTATTCCATGAATTTTAATGATGAATTAGATTAAAACATCAGTTACAGCTCTGAATATATTTCATCTTTCTTTGTTGAAGTAGAGCGATCAACATCTCTTTGTACCCTAATATGAGGTCCTTTGTTTTCCTACTTACTTTATGGAATGTGGTGTTTGTTATTAGCACGTTGTATTTTAAATACTTTGTTCTGCCTTTAGAATGTTATAAAGGAAAAGCAATGTCTATAGTCCCTTAAAGAATCCATTTCTAAAACACACCCCCATTGCATCAAAGGAATGTGCTACATTTGTTTGGATACGTTCTAACTACCATGCAGTGATCTTTTCTAACAAGGAGTCAGAAAACATTGATAGTTGGAAACAGTGATAGTTATTAAACAAAAGCACACAGTGAGAGATGTATGCTGTACTAAGGGAATAATTTCCTCTTTGTGTGTTTCTGCTTATTACTGACCATGGAATAAATGATTCAATCTTTCTCCAAACTGTTGCAGAGTTAATACATACTTATTCCCAGAAAGATAAATCTGTACCTTGTTTAGCTCTAGGTATAATGTATCTGTTGAGAATTAAAAATGTGTTGGCACTCTTTGGGGGAGAAACAAAGAAAGAGTGTTTACTGTGACTTTCAGCCTCCTCTTTCCTTTTGCCATTGCCAACCCGGTCATTCTTTCACCGCATCCCCTGGCTAGGGTAGAAAGGTTCCTCTAAATGTCTCTTTCTTCAGTTAACAGACCAACTCTTCATTTTCTTCCAGCAATTTTTTCTTGATGTGTATCAATCAAGTCTGTTCTCGTCCCTGGCCACTTTCTGGGGAAAGCTACTGCCATAGGGCCCCACTTCAATTTATAAAGGGTAGTTTAAAAGTTTATAAAGTACTGAAATCTTCAGGAAAAAGGGGGAGACTAACTTTAGAATTTTTACTACTGTCTCGCACAGCAGCTGCTGCAGTTGAAGAAATTTATGACTGCAATAGCTTCTACGGTGTTGAAAGGAACCCATAAAAGGGTCTTAACTTTACACGACACCAGACACTAGCATGAATCAAAATTGTGATAGTCTGTTATCAACAGTGCAAGTATATCACCAAAATTATATCCAAGTTAGAAATAAGTCATTATCTCCACGGCCTTAGGTAAAAACACAGTTTTTCCATAAACCTTCGTTTCTTAATTTCTTTCAAGCTCATTTCCAGCACAAAATGCTAAGATTCTATGACCTACTGAAGAATTTTTAATTTCTCTATATAACCAACAGTGTTGGTAATTTAATTCTGGAATCTGTCTTCTCTTTACTTGGAAGGTAGGAGGTGCAAGAAGATCCGATCAAAATTAGTCACTGCCTGGGAACAAAGAAACAACCAGATGTGTAGCAGAGTCTGCCCTGCCAGAGTCTTAAACTGAGACCTTATAACCAAAGGCAACCCTTAGAATGGTTTAATGCACATACCACATGCATAAGCGTATAACCAAAATTTACCAAGCATTCAAATTAAGCATATACAACTCATTACAAATCTCTTATACAACCATATCTACAAATAAACTGTGCATATGTGAGTTTCATTTAGATTACCCATACTTCCCCTGACTGGGAATTAGAAACAGAGTTGATACAGGTCTTTGTTCAGCTCTGCTGTGCTCACAAGAGTCAGTTCAGCAGAATGTCAGGTTCCGTCGCTGAGTGCTTCATACTTACAGCACAGCAAAAAGTTTCATTCATCCAGGTAGCAAATGTGTGTGTTAGCAAGAACACCAACAGCAGTAAAGTGGACATGACCTACCACATATAACAATGTTGGCCCCTTGAGACACGTGTTTGGAAAATACAGGTAGTTCTCATAGACCTAAATCACTAAATAACACAGAATGTTCTGAACTTTGATGAGCCACAGCTAAGGCCATACGCCCTCTGCACCCTGTCCATCAATGCTTTCTGTATTCATCAGCTCTCATGCACCATGGAAAAGGCTACTCAGCACCCTCCTGGGAACCTCAGCTGTCACCTCTGGGGGAAAGGATCATGCAGAAAGATTATCTGCCTGGGAACTCAATTCTTCATCATGAGCATTTTTCTCACTACTGCCAACAGTGTCTTCTCATTAATTCTTTTAAATCTGGATGTTGGAAATTAGTGTAATGAATGCTACCAGCACCCTAGCCATCCCCCACACAGCCCACCGGGGAGGTCACCAGCAGGTTGTTGCATACTTCCTGAACATGCTGACAGCTCCTTACTCCAGCACTCTTGTCCTGTCAGGGAGCTTTGAGCCACCAAAAGTGAGTGTTCAGGGCAGGCAGCATATGCTGAGTTAACACCTAGGTAAGAGAAAATTTCAAACCATAGAGGATGGTGGTGGACAAAGACCCCACCCTTCATACCTCATTAGGGGACAATCCTGAGGCCTTTCTCCAGTGGGCTCAAGGATTCTCCCAGCATTGGATCCATTTCCCAGCCGAATCATTAGAATCATTAGTGACCTTTCTGGCTTGCCTCCCTTTCCAACTCCCTCCCCATCTTCCTGAGATCCTCTCCCTAATTAACTTATGTACCTTAATCTTTGCCTCAGATCTGCTTTAGGGCAACTCAAGATACGCAAAGAGCAATGATAAAACCCAAATTGATTAGGAACTTAGAATTCAAGCCATGGGGAGGAAGGGAGAAGTGGGTATCCATCCCAGGAACCAGCTGCTAAGTTAGGCCAGATCAATCTGGCTTTTGGTAAATACCAGGCATACAGCATTTAAGCATACGGGTGTGATGAGTGAAAGAGATGGACATGCCCAGCATCAGTGGCGAGATCAAGGAGTAGACTGAGAGGTTAGAAATCCACCAGTTCAAAACAGATGCACCAGGTGAGGGGAAGCCAGAGGCAGGAGGCAACTAAGGCAGATGAAAGTCTATGTATACTATATCAATGACACTCCCAGGGACTTATAGTACAATCTCATCCGAAAGAGGGATCATGAACCCAGATTTCCCCCAGAAAGTCAAGTTACACCGAAGAAACTTGGTGTCTGATTCATCTGCCAACCTTCGTTAGCACCTTCTGGCCATAAAGGTAAGGACCTAGATCAACTGACATCCTAAAACACATTGTTACCTTACCAATAAACACCTGGCGCTCTGCTTTAAAACCAAACTGTGCAAATCTGTCATCTCTTAGGTACCGAAGTCCATACATGATGATTGAATGAAATGAAATTTTAAAAATAATAATAAAGAATAAGACCACCAATGCTTTTTCAATTCTCCTTGTTCACATAAAAATAAATTTTAGCTTTTACTGCTAAAGGCATACTCATGCTTCTATTATTATTGAGTTTAGAAGATAATAAAATGAAAATACTAATTCCACAAGGGTAGAATCAACACATCATTTCTGCCGATTACATCATGGGTTTCTTCCTTCTTCCCAAGGCTAGCATTCTTTCTATTGAGTTTGATGTGCCAGGTCCCAAGATTGGGAATTGCATCAAGACAAATATTTTTTAAATAAAGTAAGTATTGTTGGTTTCAAGTATGATTGTCTCAAATATAAACAACTACACAAATTCAAAACATGTTGGATGAAATGATAGAAGGAAGACAGAGGAAGAAGCAAGTAAAAATAGAAGCCATATACATAAGGGCACAGCGTATGAAGGAGAGGATTTATTCTGGAATTATATGAAGCTAGTGAAAAAGATAGCACTTGGAACATAGTATTGTGCAATTCTAGTCAACGTAAGAAGCAATCAGAACATTTCAAGGGGGCTGAAATGTTTGAAACATGAGGACAAGTATTGGCCCATTCAATACCTTAGAGAAAAGAAAACTATGGGAAAATTTTTTCCACCAGTGTATGCATGAGCCAAATTCTTCACTCACATACTTGTACATGGGACCTAATTCTGCACTTGGATATTTGTGGCAACTCTGCATTCTGCAGACTTAGTGCTTGTGTGAAACAGGAGTTAAGCATATGGCAAACTTTAGCTTGCATGGAAATGTAGCTTCTGTTAGCATTAAACTGCTCATTAGTATGCAAAAGAACTTTTCAAAAGGAAAACAGCATTAGTGACTATGAGCCATTTGTAAGCTATTTTAAAAGTTGGAATTCAAAATAAGATTGAAGAGCATAAAGCAAATGCGGGCATGATCTCCCACCTCATCCATCAAGTTCCTCTGCCGGGCAGATGACACAGTCAGCCCAGCTCAATGCAGTAAAGGAGGAACCCAATTTAACATCCTGGGTATGTTTCTGAGAGGTACAACAGAGACGTGGGGAGATCCAAAGACTCCTAATCTTATAGCGCCAGCTACCTTCCAGGTGGAGAAACCAGAGACCTCCTGGGTGGGCGGGACTCTGGGTCTCCCAACACCTCCCAGGAAGCCAGTTCTTCCCATCCACTGGGAAAAGAGCTTGCTTTCTACTGAAAAGCGTGTTTTCTTCCTCATATTTACACGGTCACAATCTCCTAACTGCAGAATGGGGAAATAAATTCTTGGTTTAAAATTCAAAAGATTTTGAAAAGAAAGCAAACCAGTTCTGTGAGCTTATTAAGATGGGTGGAGGATCCAAGCCCTGGCACCTCATGATCTCCTCCTTCATATGTTTTCTACATTTGACATTAACCTATAAAAACACAGGTATCTGCTGTGGGAGTACCTTGGATCTTCCAGGTCAGTTCTTCATAGGCAAAAGTTTGATTTGATAACTGTGGAGTAAGCAGGAAGAGCGGAGCAGAAAAGCTTTTACCTTTGGCCCCGTCCTATCTGGAGTGGTATGGAACACAATAACACAACAAGATAATTAAACGGAGAGAAGAGAAATAGACTTGAAATAAAAACCAAGAAGACAACTGAAATAAATTAAGAGACTGAGGTCTTCAGCTGTCTTCATTTTGTTTATTTGTTTGTTTTTAATAACAACAAAAATAATAAGAGCACAGAACATGATGCTGTTCAGCAGAGACATACCCCACACAGAGGGTACCAGGGGACTTGTTTCCTTTGGCTGAGCCCTTGGCTGGCTGTAGGAGGATGGAGTGTGAAATCGGAACAGAAGTCCAGCTTGAGATGCTTACAGAGCAGTAGACAGGGGAAAGACGACTGTCCATGGGAGCACAATAAAACAAAACACTCTTAATTTCAGAAACTAAAGCCGGAACACATATCCACTAAGAACAGGGTCGGCAGAACCCCATAGCCAGAAGGGAAAACTTACCAAAGGAGTGCTAAGCTGCTACACAAGCCACAGAAGAGCTAGATTATTTATTCAAGAGAAGGAGTTGAAGAGGGTCCACAGAAAAGGCAGTGGGAACAAAGAAACTCAGTCATGGAACACGCCAAGAGAAATAAGTGGTAGCAACAACATTTTGAAACCCTAATTTAGGGGAGAAAGAAGAAAATTATCTGTCTCAGCCAAGAAAAATAAGAGCTCCACATATCTTCAGCCATTGGATTTTTGCATTCCTAAATGCATGTCTGTGGTCTGTGATTCCCAAGTCATTTTGTGAGCATGAAAACTGACCTCCTTCAACTTCTCACTAAGCCATTCTTCTCCTACCAAATGGGGACGAGCTATTTACTCTGGTGACCCAGCTGGTGTGCTCAATCACACAGGGGTACCTTCGTTCATGGTGAGGTTCTCAAAACTCCCAAAGGCCCAGTGCACATTTTCCCTGTTGCAAATAATTCTTCCTGCAGACTCCCAGGAAGGGCAGAGTAATATGGAAGGGAGTAAAAAGTTTCTACTTTTATCATAACAGAGAACAACCTGAAAATGAAGTGAGACCCCCGAAGGGTTTATCTAAAGTGTTTCATTTCAGTTATTAATATTAAAAAAAGAACTCAGCTGGGGCTGGAGTGGTGGCTCAGTGGTTACGGCACTTGCCCAGCATGTGTGAAGACACAGGTTCGAACCTCAGCACCACGTACGCAAAGAAGTGTCAGAGCAAAACGAAAGGCACATGAAAAACTAAATAAAATTGATTCCCTCTCTCCCTCTCTCTCTCTCTCTCTCTCTCTCTCAATGTCTGTCTCTCTTAAAAAAAACTCAGTAAATTTGATTGGATGTTAATAAGTATCACTGCTGAATGGTGGAGATGCAGGTGTCTCTGTAAATGGTTATTCCCTTTAAAATTTCTAAGTAAAATTTTTGAAGAGAAATTTGTTAAAACTTTTAAAGGACTAATAATTAGAGATTGTATGGTGCAAAGTTTAACAAAGGATATTTATGGGATATACCAGCAAGATTCACAAAGTTTGGAAGAGAAATGGACAGAATGTAAGAATTGCCTGTTCCGGGGTACCAAAGGGTTTCAACACCAGTTACAAATTGCCATCCTGTGAGTGCAGGGTTTTCGTTGCTATTGTTGTTATTTTGTTCTGTTTTGACTTTTTTGTTTGTTTGGTTGGTTGGTTGGTTTTTCATACCACGGATTGAACCCAGGGACACTTAACCACTAAGCTGCATCCCTAACCCTTTTTATTTTTTATTTTGAGAGAGGGTCTTGCTAAGTGACTGCGGCTGGCCTCAAACTTGTGATTCTGCTACCTTAGGCTCCCAAACTGCCAGATCACAGACCTACACCATCACACCTGGCATGGGAGGGCAATTGTTGTAAAGTACTGGCCTTGTGCATGGCTCATCCTAAACCAATTAAAAGTGAGAATGAGTGCAGGATCTAGGTATCTCTACGTTTCAAAAGCTTCTACAGTAGTTCCAACATGTAGCCAGAGTTGAACATGATTCTTATCTCTTGAAACATTATCCTCTGCTAACCTGAGATGAAATGGAGGAGATGTAACGGAAACAGCACTGGAGCATAAAGCAGGAGACGCGAGTTCTAGACACAATTTTATTAAAAGCTGAATAACTTCAAACAGTTCGTTTAATCTGTTTGGGAATCCACTTCCCTTTTCTGGAAAATGAAAGACTTGTCCTAGCAAAATAAAAAAGTCTGGTCCAGGTTCCAAGAGTCTGTTAGTTAAATATAAAAAAAGAGGAGTTGGGGATTTAGCTCAATGGCAGAGCACTTGCCTAGCAGCACAAGGTCCCAAGTTCGATCCTCAGCCCTGAAAAAACAAAACAAAACAAAAATATATATATATAGAAAGCTCTTCAGCTTTGGGGTATTAATTGAAGTGTTTTCTACAACAGTATTTTCAATAGAACAATAGAGTATGCAGTCCTAATTGCAGCTAATTTGGATTCCATTTTGTTAATTTATCAAAGAATCCAACCTGCAGTTAATTCTGGAGAGTTCTTTAAGACCTCCGAAGGAAGGGGAAATTCCACCTTTTCCTTGTCATGAGCCAAGAGTATGCACAGCCATGAGCACCCGTACCTAGCTGGGGAGAGCGTGCTCTGCTGATAAAGATGGAGCTTGGATTGTCAAAAGTCAACAGGAAAGGCATATAGGGATAAAGCAGCTACTGTCTCAGCAAACGACCTGGGATACAGCCTTTAGATACAGCCCTCAACAAGCCACCCCTCATTTCCCAACCTCCTACCTCCACATCGAGCCCACCACCTCCAAGAAGATGACCAGCTCACCCTCGGTGCCCTGTGCGGAACTTGAAGTCACATGAGCAGAGCAGCCTGAGGCAAACTGGTCAGTTCCACTGAGCGAAACGGAAAGCACTTTGATTCACTCATTCTTTAAAGACCTTAGATGTGGTAAAAGGAATCTCTCTCTCTCTCTCTCTCTCTCTCTCTCTCTCTCTCTTTTCTTGACTACTATTCGAAGGGCAGGAGGGGAAATGAGCTGAGGATCACGTACACGTCGACTCTGTAGTGTCTTGTGACATGAGCTGGAACAAATGGATTAGCAGCAGGGGGCTGAGAAAGAGCAAGAGGGCCCCAGAAGTGGACCTGGACACTGCAGAGGGCATGCGACAGGCCAACGCCCTGGCTCCTGAAGTCGGTGATAATGCCTCATAGTCTCTTACCAAACCCAGCTTGGCCCAGAAGCAATCACGCCCACAGGAATAAAGTAAGGCCACTGTCCTCCCGGCCAAGAAAACCAGGCAAAGTCTCACAATCAGGGTTCACGAATCAGGGAACAAGAAAAGAATCTGGATGCCCAGAAGGGCTTAAGAATAAGCCAGCCATGAGCCAGCTGCAAGCCCAGCACTGTGGAGGCAGAGCAGGGCCATGAGGAAAGAGCCAGGTGTGCATCCGCTGTGTGTGCATTCGCTGGTGTGCATTCACTGGGTGTGCATTCACTGGGTGTGCATAGGGTACCACCAACCTTCCCTCCCACTAAGACGGAGGCTGAGCGGACTGCATGGGGCAAGAGGTCTCTCCGCTGGAAACAAGACAACAGAGGGGCAGCCAACCAACTGAGGGGCTGGAGCGCTGGCGCCGCGGTTACGGCAATTGCCCGGCATGCGCAAGTACACGGGTTCAAACCCCAGCACCCATGTACACAACTAAGTGTCAGAGCAACAAAAGCCACGTGAAAAACTCAATAATTCTCTTTCTCTCTCTCACTGTCCCTCTCTTTAAAAAAAAAAAAAAAGCACTGAGAATTAACTTAGCAATTTTTCCTATTTGAGGGGAAAAAGATTAAAATTGAGCCAACATGTAGCAAAAGTAACTATGATTGTGCACCAAAAGTTGCCATTTAATAGATGTTGAAAAAAGTGAGACCAAGAAGGTGAAAAATGCAAGCAAAGGATTAGAAAGAATGAAAGACATGGAAACCGCAGGAAGACAGAACACGTAAGGAAAGGAGGAGGAGCAGGAAGGAGAGGGACCAGCATGTCCTACCCACTCAGCACCATGTCCCCAAACCACGGCTCACAGTTTGTCCTTCTGGCATTAATTTTTCTAAGATAGAGGGACAATGAGAGAGAGAGAGAGAGAGAATAAATTTTATTTAGTTTTTCATGTGTCTTTCATTGCTCGGACACTTAGTTCATTACGTGGTGCTGGAGTTCGAACCCGCGTACTCACACATGCCAGGCAAGCGTCCTAACCGCCAAGCCACCGCTCCAGCCCCCTCTGCCTTGAGTTTTAAAACTTATCTTTCTACCTCTCCCACTGAAAGAGGAAAACAATACTTTTCAAGGAAGCATCCACTAGAATTTTTCTCCTTGTTACCCGCTCTACCACTTCACAGGTCAGTGATCCTCATACTTCTAACACTAGTTTCTACCCTTCGGCCCACTTTTTCTTCTCCTTCACCCCTCTGTCCTGCCCAGTCGTAACCTCCTAGTTCATTTGACTGACAGGTCCTTATATGTTCCCTCAGCTTCACCCAGCTGCAGGTGAGCAGCCCTGAGAGAGGCCAGCTGTCCATCACACCACCATGGAAGATGTCTCTGCTACCGACAATGAACCCAACTCTTGGGTTACACCACTGTAAGTTGCCTGCAACCCAAACTCACATAGGAACAATGTTTTCTTTGACCTACCACTTAGAAATGACTTTCTACCAGTTGTTTTATTTCTATGCCTTTCAATTACACGGGAGAAACGTTGCGGTAAATTACTCTCTTTTGCATTGCTAAGTATTGAACCCGTTCTGGCTTAGAGAGCACAAAAGCATGTGGTTTTCAACAGTAAGATTTATTGTGGAAACCCTGTCTAAGCTCTCACAGAAGGATAAAGAAGAGACAAAGCAAGGACTCTTGGACCACAACCAGCTGCAATTTCTCCTCAGCTGTCAATACTGGGATATAGATGTGGACTTATGGGGTTTGAGGATAGATGGTCTTTTCGCGACCCCTGGTCTCCCCAGCAGCTTATAAAGCCCTGGTCTTTGCACCTTAGCATGTCCCACTAATTCTTTCACCAAGTTGAGTCTATTATGTTAAGATCAGAAAGATGATAAAATACCCACATTTCTTTATTATTATATGGATTTTAAGGTTGCGTAATAAGTTTGGGTAGAGGGATGGGTAAGAAATGTTGCCTGTTGGTGCTCAGAACACACTGAAACTTTTTGTATTAATTCCTGTGGGGATAATTCCATTCCCGTAGATCCATTCTGCATAAGATATTCAAGAAGGTTCAACTGCATAAGTCTACTTGTTCTACACTGTATTTCCCAGGAATGGAAACCTGAAGTATGACGTAGACCTCCATCACCCTGAGTATTGATGCTGTCTCCTTTCCCCTTCTCTGTGAATGAGCCATCCTTCCTCCAGAGAACGCTGTGAAAATCTGCTCAAGTTCAGATGGCGTCTTCACTGACTCCTCCTTAGTAGAGATTAAGCAGTTAACCTTTAATCCCAAGAGCTTTCTTCCCCGAACAGAGGCGCCCTCTCTTGCAAGAGAGAGGAAGCATCCCTTCCTTAGTCTAATCAGAGGTCCCAGAATGAGACAAGTGTCTTCCTTCTGCATCCCCACAACTCTAGAAATTTATTCACATGGAATAAAATAAGATTGGCATTGATTGGAGAAGCCTGCAGATAATTCATTTAAAAAAGAAAGATATAAAATAGAATTGAGCTATGTTTCAATCCAGTTTTAAAATTTCCTCATCTTAAAAGCTCTCTAGCTTCCACAAAACCCAGAAGACATAAAGAAAAAGATTGAAGCATCAATAGGAAAAATAAATGTGTGTGTAGATACATAGATATAGAAATGTAGATAGAGTGCACGAAAGCAAATGGTTAGCAAAAAAGAGAGTTTGCATCACAAACATAGGACTTTGATGAATCAATAAGAAAAAAAGATAAACACTCCTATAGAAAAATGAGCAAGTACTATCAATGGGTAGTTCACAGAAAATTAAATACAGTTGATAAATGTAAGTTGCTTAATTTCACATATGATTATATATGAATGAGAACAATGAGATTACTTCATTTTAAAACTGTTAAAACTGAGGGGCTGGAGCTGTGGCTTGGCGGTTGCAGCGCTTCCTTGGCATGCGTGAGTACACGGGTTCAAACCCCAGCACCCACGTACACAACTAAGTGTCAGAGCAATGAAAGCCATGTGAAAAACTCAATAAAAAACGTTAATTCTCTCTCTCTCTCTCTCTCTCTCTCTCTCACTGTCCTCTCTTTAAAAGGAAAAAAATGTTAAAACAAATTTTAATATCAAAAAGTTTGGTCAAAGTCTGACATGTTTGATGGTGTGAGAGTCAGGTTTTCTCATTGATTGCTAGCAAAACTATCAAATGGCTCAACAGTTCTGGAAGAAAATTTGGCAATGTCTATCAAAATTTTAAGTATACTATCGTTTGACCCAAGAAATCCAGTGAATATGATCTCCTAAATAAATGGATATGCATACCACAAAAACTAGAAACAGTATGAATTTACACCAAGAAATTAGGATACCTCTGTACATTAGAATACTAAGCCACTGTTAAAGACATGAATTCAATTTATACATGTGGTTTAAGAAAAATTTCTTAACGGAGAGAAAAGCAAGGCACAAGAAATATATATTGTCACTGTAGGTATGGCTCAGGGCTCAGTGCTCAGCATAAGTGAGGCACTGGGTTCAATCCCCAGCACCAAAAGGAAGAAGGGAGAGGCGGAGAAGGGGAGGGGGAGTAGGGGAAGAGAAGAGAGGAGGAGAAGAAGCAGAAGAAATATTCTATATATCATCCGTTGAAACAAAGGAAAGAACAAGTAGAGAGGACGCAGAGGTATATACATAGCTTTATCTGTATGTACATACGTATCTGTGTCTGCATCTCTTACATGATACTTTTCAGGAAGAAACAGTCAAGGGTGCTACAGAGCTCTTTCCACTTAAGTGGCTGCTTTTCCAATTGGCCAATTGGCAAGACTTTGGTGAAGGAAGACTTCCTTTACTAAAGGAATTCTGGCTTTTCTGGTAGAGAGTGTCATTCCACAAGCCCAGGAGGTTGGCTAGAAATCCCCCCACACTGTTGATCTTCCAGCCCATTGCCAACAAAGAAACCACTGTGGCTTCCACAAGTTGTCTTTCTGATGGTCCCTTTTTGAGGCTCATGTGTGCGGTGACCAACTCTTGATAGGCCAAGCATTCCACTGATATCAGGATCACCAGCTAAGCCTCAGACATCTCAGCAGGCACTGCCTTAGTGAGAGGCGGGAGGGGACACTGTGCTGCCACCTGGGATGGATGGCAGGGTAATGATATTACTGCCACTGTGCACATGAGCTGGTCAGGCCAGTGCAGAGGCTCAGAAGAATGAGGGGGGCCCTTGCTATAAGCGATCGTTCTCTAACGTTCATCGCTTGAAATCTCAGCCTCTGAGAGAGGGAGAGCAGCCGTTTCAGGAGCTCTCCAGAGGTCCTTCCATCAACAGGAGTCATTTTCCTTGTCTTACCTGGTTACTCATTTTCCCCCACTGGTTTCTCTTCCATCCCTTTTCTCTCGCCCCACAGTCATCCCAAGTTTTTATTTTTAAAAGAGTGTTCTTTCTTTTTCTATACGAATAGATGAAGATTTACTGGCATATGGATAAATATAACAAATATATTTATACACACACACACACACACACACACATATATATTACTATGTGCATTTTCTTTAACAAGTAGTTTTATATCATGCTACATCATTATTTTCAGCTCTAGACTTTGTTAATTTCCCATTCAATGGTGTGGGAAAATAACAATAGTTGTTATGTGCATTTTAATTTATTCCCCATATAAACACTAATAGATAAAAAATTCTCCAAACTGGAATGGTGATGACTGAATCAGATTTTTTAAAGAGGGTTGGTTTCCAAAGAGTTTGCAGAGAAGCATTCCTTTAAGGACTGAAGATTTTACACAGCATTAATTTCATTGCACAAGGCTATTTTGGGTGCACATTGTCAACAGATCCTAGTGGCTAGTTTATTTCAAATGCACAGTTAGCATACTTCACATACTAGAAAACAGTGCCAAGAGAAATCATAACCAAGTCCACAGCCTCAATTCTTGGTACCCAGGACTTGAAAAACTTAAGTTAGAAAGCAGATGCAGCATGGTAGGACAAACACATCATTCCAAGAGTCTGGAATTCCAGGGTCTAGCCTCAGCCTTGCCCCTAAGCTCCTGTGAGACCAAGGCTGTCCCAGTTAAACATTCAGGCTTCATCAGCACAATAAAAGAAATCGGCTTGGTGATTTTAGAGGTCCCTTCCAGCCTTCCAGTTTTGTGAAGGTGGCCAGGGACGTCTTTATTAAACCCCATTTTCCTTGAGAACGGTTGTTTTAAAAAACTTCCATTCCCTCCTTGGGCAGTTAAAGTCATTTAGCCTGAAAAACAGTTTTGAAGGAAGAGGTTAGTGAAGAAATTCTACTTTACTTTGATCCAATATGATCAGTCTGACTCGGTTCATTTGAACACTGCCTCCTGGGGCTGCAGTGTACAACCTTGAGAGGTTTTGCTCCTTGCCCTGAATCTCCCCAAGGGGATTGCGGATTGGCTGGTCTGAGCTGTCTCCGGGAGTCATGGAGGCTCCACTGCAACTGGTGGGCTTTGTGCTGGACTCATCAGCCTACATGGGATCCACGGTCCTGACCTCTGCCTGAAGGGGAAACAGTGCGGGTAGAGAACCACCTGGCTGATGCCAGGGCTCTGCCATGGTCTGGCCACACAGTGCCTTTGAATCCCATTGTCACACAATTTCTGGCCCTTGTGTGGATACTACTGGATGAGTGACAGTAGCAGATTAGTCTCAGGTTTTTCCAGATGCAATCAGTTATTTCTAAAGCCCATCCCCCTGGAGGGTGAGCCCTGACTGCAATCGTGGAGGGAGAGAGGGGGATTGGCTGGGACCTTGGAATCTGGCCTCCGCACTCCACCTCTGTCTTACTCCTCACTGCACTTTTTAATACCCACAGGGCTGGGAATCTGACGTTCTTCTTCTGCTGTGCCTTACTTTCCTTTCACCTTAAGGAGATATACATTAGGAAGAAACCTCATAGGTGCAGGCAGAGAGAAGGCATCCACACTGAACTAGGGAAGAATCTGAGTGTCAAAGTCCCCAGGCTTGATCCTGATGTGGTAACAAGACTTAAAAGAATTCAGAAAACCCTTTGTAGGGGCCAGAGTGGTGGCTCAGAGGTAACAGCGCTTGCCTTGCTTGCCTGGCTTGTGTGAGCGTGCGGGTTCCAACCCCAGCACCACGTTCACAACAAAGTGTCAGAGCAATGAAAATCACATGAAAAAAGTAACTAAAATTGATTCTCTCTCTCTCTCTCTCTCTCTCTCTCACTATCCCTCTCAATTAAAAAAAAGAAAGAAAGAAAGAAAAAGAAAAGGAAAGAGAAAAAAAAGAAACTCCTTTGTCTCCAGACAAACCCTGGATATCAAGATTATTGGCCACTAAAAATTCCAATTTGTATCTTCGTCTTTGCATTCCGAAACCCCTCCTGCAGTCAATAAATCGGCATGTCTGAAAGCACAGGGAAAGAGCAGGAAAAAGCCAAGCGAAGGAGGAAGGTACATTAACACAGCCACAAAATAGTTTCCTACTACATTAGCAATACGTTATGTGGTATAAAAAGAGAGTCCAGAGAAGAAGGAAATGGGAAAGAAAGAAAAAAAACCAAATAGCACAGCTCACTGCTAACATCCTGGGAAAGTTAACTCCACCTTAACTGAGAGTTCTGGGAAAATCTCTCGTCTCCCATTTGTCCTCTCTTGGGATCAGACCATAACATATATGCAGGTAAAATCATTAATTTGCCTCAACAATTAAAAAAAAGGAACTGCCCAATTTAAAAGTGAATCAAAGACCTTGATAGATACTTCACCAAAAAAGACTGTCAGATGGCAAATAAGTACACGGAAAGACACACCATGTCATAAGCCACTGTTTGATGATCAAAGACACGAGATAGTAAGCCATGAAAAGATACAGAGAAAACTTTAATGAATATTACTGTGTAAAAAAAAACCTCCATACTCTGTGATTTCAACTATATGAAAAAAGATCAAACGGTTTCCAGGGTTTGGGGGAAAGGAGGGATGAATAGGAAGAATACAGAGAATGTTTTTTTAATTTTTTAGAAAGAGGGACTAGGGGCTATGAGAGAGAGAGAGAGAGAGGATCAATTTTATTTAGTGTTTCATGTGACTTTTGTTGCTCTGACACTTCGTTGTGTACGTGGTGCTGAGGTTTGAACCCACGTCCTCACGCATGTCAGTCAAGCACCATAACTGTCAAGTCAACATGCCAGCCCCAAATACAGAGAATTTTTAAGGCAATAAAAATACTTTCTATTATATAATAGTATCATGTTGTGTACGTAATGTCACACATTCATCCAAACTCACAGAATGCACGTGAAGAACGAACCTTGATGTAAACTGTGGCCTTGCCGTGACAATTATGTGTCCACGTAATAACAAGGGCAACACTCCAGCCAAGATGGTGATGATGAGGGAGGCTGTGCTCTTGTGGGGACGGAGGGGCAGGGGAAATCTCCAAACCTCCCACTTGATTTTCCTGTGAACCTGAAGCTGCTCTGACAAAAACAAAAATTAAAAAACCTTTTAATCTTATTTTTAAAAAATCAAAAATATTAGCTAGCATCAAAAGATCAGGCCACACTCTATGTGTCTAGACAATATCCATTTTTGGAACTACACTTATTGCCATTTTTACCTAATTTCAGAGGTACCGATAATCTTAATGGTAAATGTAACATACATAGAAAAAAGGACACGTAGCCTAAATCAATGGATGTCCTCAAATTGCACACACCTGGGTAACCAGCAACCAAATCCAGAGCCTTCTCATGCCCTCCTCCAGGCACTAGGCTGACTTTCTTCCCACCCATTATTCCTACCTGTTTACAAACTTCAGATGTGCAGGGCCTATACCCCAAGTACTCACTCATGTCTAGCGTGTTTTATTGGAAACCATGAGCATCATCCTTGCTCTTGATGCATTGGCAGCTCACTAACCAGCGGTGCTGTAAATATCTTGTGTGAATTCATTTATTTGCTGTTCCACTTGAGATGAACACCCTCTTATTTTCCAGTTTACTGCTACAACACTTTCGGTACACATCTTTTGGTAAACCTATGTACACACTGCTGTTGAGTTTATACATAGAAGTGGAATTTCAGGGACACAGGGGACATGTGTTTAGTTCTCATAGATTCTACAAACAATTTTCCAAGGTACTTATACAAATGACACTCTCGCAATAGATGATCGTCCAGGTGACTACATCACCACTCATGCTTAATGTTGGTTTTTTCTTTTAGCTATTCCAGTAGGTAGGTAGTGGTATTGCACTGATTTTTAATTTTCAGTTAGGAAAGCACTCAGTGTGTGTGTGTGTGTGTGCACGATGTGTTCACTCCTACACGATGCACTTCTGCATCATACAGAGTGTGCCTAAAAACACTGAATGTCATGATGCAGAAAAAATCCATTTTCTGGGAAATGCCTACTCTTTCCCCAAGTCAGCTCTTGTATTTTCCTCATGGTCGTATAGCTGACTGCAGATCAACACTAAAGTTTGGAGGGGAAGTGGGGGGCATCTACGACTGTGTGACACATCCACATGTTTCCATGGGTAAGGGCAGGTGTCAAGTAGAACTAGGTCAAGCCCTAGGACTGCTCCAGCCTAGTTTTCTCACTTTTAAAGTGAGGGAAATGGATTTGGTATGAGGTTGAAATGAGATAATCTAGTTGAAGATCTATTATATATTATGACTGTCATTTCTGTCCTCATACCCCCTCACTAACCATAGTGTTGGACCCTTTTCATATCTCTGTACCCTTTCTGCTTCCATGCACATTGGCCTGACTTCTAACTATCCCTAGATTGCTTTCTTATTTTTAAAGAGAAAGGAACAGTGAAAGAGAGAGAGAGAGAGAGAAATAGAGAATCAATTTCCATCTAGTTTTTCATGTGGCTCTCATTGCTCCAATAGTTTGTTGTGCACATGGTGCTGGGGTTCAAACCCACATCCTTGCACATGCCAGGCAAGTGCTGAAACTGCTGAGCCACCACTCCAGCCCCTCCTAGATGGCTTTCTTTGGTCAGCAAAGTTAGCTTTGCCAATTCATGCAGCAGGACAGAAGTGATGGGAATTAATGACTGTTCCCTCAAAACAGCCTTCAGCCAAGGACTAATGTGAGCTAGTTTAAAAATACTTCCACTCCCTGCTCCTCAGACAGGATAACTGTGAAGTTCCATCTAACTGACTGTCAGGAATGCTCCAGTGGAATTTAGATCCACAAGTCCATGACAGTAACTAACTTAATAGCACATCCTTCATTGACTAGGTTCTCTTCCCTGCCAGGGTTCAATTCATCTCCTAATTCAACCACTTACACTGAATCCTTGTCTGTTTCTGAATGAAGCCAAACTAAAACACAAGCAATCGGCACCAGAAAGGACCAAACCACGCTGTACTCAATATGACTGGAAACCTTGCAGTTCCTGAGACAGAGCAACAAACTGGCTAGTAGGCAGAGGGTGGGGAGATAGGCAAGCATTAGACAAGCATCTGAAGACTCCGGCAGCTCTGCCATTTACCAGCTGATAAATGAGCACCTAGTATTCTCCTCGTCAGTTCACCCTGCTCCATCTAAAATGAGGATCGATGGGATCAAATGAGAAAATGACATTACAAGGACCCATTATCTTACTAAGTTTTCATGAAGATCGAATGAAGAAGTGAATGACGTGAATGAGGAATGAAATGTAAAAGTTTCAAAGTGATATAAAAAATAAATCTTCTGATGGACTAGACATCTTGGAGACAAACACTTGACTGTTTATCTGAAGTTATGATTTTTAGGTGGATGTTCAGCACTATGAAGCACCTAAAAGTATCAACTTGTATAAAACGTATCACAGCTTTTCATGATGGCCAAAATTACCTACTGTGGCATTTTCTGGGTACCAAGGCACCACATTTGGTGCTCCACCCTCAGCATCCATGAGATGTTGTCAAAGGTGCCGCTGCATCTCAGAGCACCGTGCTCAACCAGAACACACCTTTCTACCTTTGGGACCCTTTGTCATCTCCTTTTCCCCTGGGATCCCTACACCCTTCACATACTCCAAAATGTAATTCTCCATACTCTCTCAGGTTAAAACAACTTATCCCATCTGGAAAAATCCCTGGCAACCTTCTTTTTTTGTTTTTTTGGGGGTTTTTTGTTTTTTTTTTTTTTTAAGATAGAGGGACAGTGAGAGAGACAGAGAGAGAAACAACTTTATTTAGTTTTTCACACTTGGTTGCTCCAACACTTAGTTGTATACGTGGTGCTGGGATTTGAACCTAGGTCCTCCCACTTGCAGGGCAAGCACCGAAACTGCTGAGCCACCGCTCCAGGCCCTGGCAATCTTCTTGACACAGAAAAAATGCAAAGGAGAAATGCCTCTTTTGCTAATGATGAACCAAGGCAAAAAAATGAGTTTTTTCTCTTCTGTTAATCCTTTCCTGTGAGCATATCTTTGCTCACTGCACCACAGCCCTGCTTCTTCCCTAATGATGATGGTGAACCACGAGGACATAAATGCTGATGGTTGCTGAAAAGCATTAAGTCACAGGAAGCAAAATGAACTGAGGAACAGTTTGTACCTACTTAACGTTTTTACCAGATTAAAAAAGCATGGCTAAATCCAGAGAGTCAAGGGTTGAATTTTTCACTCATCTGCAGAGGCTGGAGCTCAGGCCTGTGTGAAAGATAGTCAATTTCATGTATTAGACCCAGCAAAGGCGGAGCAACACAAAATCTAGGGCAACCATAGATATGTAGTGCAGGGAGGGGATGGGGGAAGGGGAGAGGAAGGGAGAATAAGTAGAGATCTAGGGGGTAATTCTGGTTTAAGAACATATGCATATCATATTGTTACTTTATATGCATTTATGATTGTACAATAATTTAACTCCTTAATAAATATTTTTTAAGAAGCATGGCTTTCTATTGCAATAGACTCTGATTATCTTAAGTAAGAAAATAATATCACTGAGAGTACATTAAAGATGCAAAACCATCAAAAGACCAGAAATGAACAAAAGCCAAAGACTCAGCAACAGGAACCAAAGTCTTGTGGTAAGAACTGCCTAATCTACACAATGCTCCACTGATGTGACCGTGACTCCTAATTGTCCTCATGTCTTTGCTTTCTCAGAGCCCAAGTTCCCAGAGAAAAAGTCTAACTAGCCAAGCTTAGATTGTTTGCATTCTTTTAACTTCATGGAAAGGTAAGGAGATTTCTCCCAGAAAAAAAAATTATCTACAGGGAAAGTTTTACCCCAGTTGGTGATGGGGGTGTCAACATAAAAGGGGAGGTTAAGTGATAGGTGTTCACCAATTATTGGTCTTCAGTAGGTCTCTTCTTTCCTTGGTCTCAGTTTCATCATCTGTAAATTAGAGGCCTGGACTCAATAATATTTCAGACACCTTCCAGCCCTAAAATGCTCTACTGCCAGCTGATGTACTTCTTCCTTTGACACCTGGTTGTATTATTAGGTAATAATTAGCGATGAGCAGTAGAATGCAATTCAATAACATAGCAGGGTCATAGAATTTCTTTAAATTGCCTTTAAAGCTAGCAAATAATCAAGTAACTTGTAGAAAACCAACAGATACACTAACCCTGAGATACACTGACACAGAGACAAAGGGAGTCAATTAAGAAATACTTCATGGATGAATGGATCCAAAAACTGTGGTTATATATACCATGGAGTTCTACTCAGCAATTAGAAACAATGATACGGCAGTCTTTGAAGGTAAATGGATGATGATGGAAGAAATCACGCTGAGCAAAGATAGCCAAACCCAGAGAGTCAAGGGTTGAATGTTTTCACTCATTTGTGGAGGCTGGAGCTAAATCCAGGCTTGTGTGAAAGGTAGTCAATTTCATGTATTAGACTCAGCAAAGGTGTAGCAGGACATAATCTAGGGCAATCTTAGATATGTATTGGGGGAGGGGGAGGACAGTTGGGGGAGGGAAGAGGGAGGGAGAATCGGGAGGGACCTAGGAGGTAATTCTGATTTAAGAATGTATGCATATCATGTTGTTACTTTATATACATTTTTATTGTATAATAACTAAATTTATTAATAAAAAAGAACGCCATCCCACCACTCCCCACTACAGTCACACACACACACACACACACACACACACACACACACACAAATGCTTTAAGAAAAAAAGATCAATGGGGCTAATTTCTAACAAAGACTACTGAGATCATTGTAAAGTTAGGATTTGGGGCCATAAGTTTCTCAATGTTTTGCAGAAGGGAAATTTCACTAAGAGCACACTAAGATGAAATCTTTCTGGTCATTGATCCCAGCACCCACATTAACATAGGATTGGCTTGTAGATGACCTCCCCTGCAATGGCATGGTCGCCATGACAGTTCTGGAGAGGACCAACTAGGGTCAAAATCTCCCGCACCCAAGATGAAGGAGGAGGTAAATGCAAGGTTGGAGAAGGCTGCAGAAGGTGGGCCCCAGGTCTCCTGGTGAACGTCAAGCAGGAACACATTTGGAAGTAGAATTCTTTCCTTTGCCAGTCTCTGCTCGGAGATGACCCACTATCTGTTGAGAGCGCTCTTTGCTTGAGCCACACTTTGCTTTCTTCTGCAGTAATATTCTCTTGGTTGGTTTTCCGTTATCTGACTCTACATTTTCTTTCACCAGCACACCAGGTTGGAAGCTTATGCTCCCCACTTGCCTGTGACAGTGCCTTAAGGCCAGCATGAGAGACTGTACGGATGGGCAGAATCTCACCAGAGGTGGAATACAGCCCACCAAGTGGGACAAGCTCGTCACAAGGAAAAACCCCTCTCAGATTCCACTGAGACTTCTCCCTGTTCATCTATGTGTTCTCAAAAATCACCATTTATTTTGTTTAACCACAAGGGTAAAATGTTCCATTTTCTGCCTCCTTTCAAATGGTTTCTGGAGTGGTGGCTCAGCAGTTAGGGCGCTTGCCCAGCATGCATGAGTACACGAGCTCAAACCCCAGCACCACGTTCACAACAAAGTCTCAGAGCAACAAAAGCCACACGAACTAAATACAAATTGTTTCTCTCTCTCTCTAAAAAAAAAAAAAAAGCTACTTTTGTTCTTTGGTCTTTTTTTAGACTCTAAACGTTTATTTCTCTGGACCTAAGGAATGTTCCTGAAGTTTCTGAACTTTCTGAATTTTTCTCCAAATTCCCCTCTTTATGGCCTTATGCCCTTGAATCATCCTTTAACCAAATCTAGAAAGCTCAGTATTTATTAAACTACACCTACAGACAACTTCAATCCTCCCAGTTATCTGTGTACTTTCTCGTTTAAGATCAACAGATTATTTAAAATCAGCCATTTCAGGTGCTGGAGCAGTGGCTCAGTGCAAGGACCCAGGTTCAAACCGCAACACCATATACAAAACTAAGTATCAGAGAAACAAAGGCCAGACGAAAAAGCAAAATTGTTTCTCTCTTTCCTCTCTCTCCCTCTTTCTCTTAAAAAAAATAGAAAAAATAAAATCAACCATTTCAGCTATTTTAGGCTTTTATTCTCTTAAGTGTGTCTTCATAGTTTTTGTTTTAAATTCCTGTTTCATTCCAAATAGAAATCACTTTGCTGCCTCTCTCCCCAACCACCCTGCACTGACTAACAATTACCGACTTTGAAAGTTTCTGTCCGTTTCTTTAGCAAAGACTCTGTTTTCATTTCTCTTCTTTAGAGCCCTCTAGGGCTCCCCTGTCGCTGTGACATTGTGTCCTTGTGACATGGAGAGCAGGACAATGCTTAGTGGTGATTCTGCTTCCTCTCTCAGCCCTTTGCATAGCTCTCCCGCATTCTCCAGTCTCTTGCACGCACCTTTTTTTTTTTTAAAGTCCTAAAGTTTTTTTCTCAAGGACTGCTATTCTTTGAGCTTTCATTGTGGTGTCTTAGATCCTTCAGTTGCTTCATGCTCTTGAATGTATACTTCCTCTTACTGCACCTTGTTCTCCAGATTTCTTAATTCCCCAAAATTTACTTTCTTGAAAGCTGATAGCTTTGTATAGCCGCATTGCTCCAACCTACATCTCATTGTCCTCAGTGTGAGCTAAATGGCCACGGAAATCCTATTGCCTGCCTGCTATCTCCAAGCAGTGAGTTTTTAGTTTTCCTTTTATCACACCACACACCAAAAAATTTTGTAATTATATGTGTACTTACATATATATACATATATAGAGAAAAAATTTTGTGTATGTGGTGGAGTGAAGGGGAAACTATATCTATACATATATATAGGCACACACATATATATATACATACACAGAGCTACATAAACATTATCCCTTTCTAACAATTTGGAATCCATAAAGGTAATAAAAATTTTGGCAAATCATTAAACCCCATTTTTTTATGTGTAATCAAAATCATGCTATAATTCTCAACCTTCAATTAATCCCTCAAAATGATAAACAAGTTTGAGGAAAGGATCAGGTCAGAACTACCCACAGAGGCCAACCTTTGTTTTCAATAGTCAGTAATCAGTTTCTTAATGGGACACAGAGATTCTAGAGAGAAGGCAATACTGCCTAGGAGCCTACTATCTGAATCGATGGAAAGAATTAGCAAGGTGGTCAGGGCTCCAGACACCTGGAATTATGCATAGGAAATGTTCAAGCATCTACCTTTTGAAAACAGCAAGTTACAGATAAATATAGAGCTCGAACATGGAAGAATGAAGGCGAAAACCACTTCCTAGAACACACTTAGTTCTTGGAATTGTTTTGGCTGGAATGTAGGGTTATTATCGTAAAAGTCGTCATGTACCGCAACCCTGCACGGACTTCAAAGTGAATATCAACAAAGACCATCGCTCTCAGACATGAGAAAGGGGATCCTGATGGAAGCCAAGCAAATAACATGAATTCTGGCTGGTTTGAGTAGAAAGGGAACTAGTAATTGAGAAAAGGGGTTTAACCAAAAGGATTTGAGTCCATTTGATTAAAAGTATTTTTAAAAGTCTCACATAAGCATCCTTGAATATTAGAGTTTCTGAGGTTTATCCATCACTAGTCATTTTCCAATTAACTGTACATCCTAATACCCCCTGATCCCAGTTCAATGGCTTCAGTGCCCAATAATTTTGCTTCTTTTCAGAAAAGAGGTTTAACACTGAAGCCTTAGGATTGTGATTACCATCATTTTGTGGGTTGGAGTCTACCATCCTTCAGAGAAATTTCACTTCTTCCAGGTTGTCATTTTGACATTGGGCAGCTACCATCAGGTAAGTGTTAGTGCAACCCTAGATCTGCTGGCTGGACTCTTCCCTCAAACCCTGACCATTCAATCCCAGAACAGCTCAGTGACAGAAATGACTGCCGCATGATCCCCAAACATAAAATGATAAGCACACTCTTCAACGAAGAAACTGAAAAACAATGATACAATATGGATGAATCTTAAAAGATAACGTTCATGCACAAAATGAAATATGTCCTCCTTAAAAGGAAAGGGATATATTCATTTAAAAAGTGAGTGATATTTTTTAAAGAAAGAAAGGATGAGGAAATACTTCAGACTAAAGGAAACTAAAGAGACATGATAATCAAATGCAACCACTGAAAGGGGGAACATGCTAGAAAGGGTGATGGGGTCAAGAAACAAAACTGGATTTTGAGCAAAAGATCATATTGTGTCCGTTGAATTTTGTGAAGTTGATAGCTGTACTGTGGCTGTGTAAGAGAATATCCCCATTCTTCACAAGTAAACACCGAAGTATTTGGGGACAAAGTGCCATGATATATGTAACTTAATCTCAAGAGGCTCAAAATAATTATGTATACGTAAAGAGAGAGCATTCACAAATGAAAAGTTAGTAGAGCAAATGTTAACAACTGGTAAATCTTGTTAACAGGTAAATGAACATTCTTTGCCCCATTTTATTTAAGTAATTTTTTAATTTTAAATTATTTTCAAATGGAAGTTTTACATGATATAAGTTCTACCAAAATAAGGCAGACCAAACTGAATGCATTCTGTGTAATACTATTTATAAAATGCTCCAAATCAGGCAATATTAAACTATATTCTGTTTTATTTTATTGAGAAGTTGAGTCATTGTATAATCATAAATGCATATGTAGTAACAATATGATATGCCCCTGATCCTAATCCAGAATCACCCCCATATCACCTACACCCCAGTCTCTTGACTCTTCTTTATTTCCCCCTATAACAGATATAAATGTCTTTATACACAATTGTGCATTCTGCAGAATTAAATGATTGCATAATCATTATTTGGCTCCTCGGAGGAGTAAAGTAGACTCTATTCTTAAAGCATACATTATTAGATGGTAAAACTATAAAGAAAAGCAAGGAATGAATGTTGCAATAGGTATGGGGCAGCATAATCCCATAACAGGGTATCCTAATAGAGTCATGGTTATTTCTAGCAGGGAGGGAGGCAATTACACAGGGAAGGGCTCGCTGGGGTCTTTGGAGAGCTAGTGACATTCTATTTTGCACCCTAAATAAAGAGTACTTGGATTTTTGTTTTATAATTATTAAGCTAGATCTTTCTATTTTACACCTTGTTTTTTCTGTTATTTACAGGAAGAATGGGAGGGGAAGAGAGAAGAAAGGAGTGAGAGGAGAAGGGAATGAAGGAGAGTAGGAAGAAGGGAAGGAAAGAGAAGAAGGGAGGGAAGGCAGGTCAAGGTGTGCTTTATGAGTCTCCTTGGCACCCTTGCTCTTGAGAGTGCCCTCCACTAGCCATCATTTTCAAGCCTAAGGTAACTGCCAGGAGTCTTAGTCTAGAGCAGAAGCTGACTACTGCACCCAGCTCTCAGACTCCTGCAAGCCAGAGGTTTAGACCTGTCATGTGTCAGCACTAGAGGTGGCCCCATTAATCACAGAAACAGGTAGCTAACAGGAGCAAGACTGCTAAGGTTCAACTGCAGGCCTGGACAAAGACCAAGGCTAGTGGTAGACTATGACATCAAAAGGGTAAGGACAAGAACCCAACCATGACCAAAGCCTGCTCCCCTCCACCTGAACTCTTTAGACCCCATTTCTTCTTGTGGCACACAACTTCACATGACCTTCAAGGAGTATGGAACAGCTCATGGTGCTATCCACATCCCTGGGGCCACGTGGCCACTTCTCCAGCTGCAGGGCTGGCCCCACTCCCATATCCACAGACTCCAACCACATTATGTCCCTTGGTACCTGGAAGAAGTAGTCTTCTGTCCTGTGCCATCTCACACATGGTCCCCCCCACCCATTGCTGCTTGCCCATCTACCACATTATCTTTCAGTGAAAGTTCACTTTTTGGAGACTCCCCCCTAATGCCCCAAACTCAATCAAGCCCCCTTGTAACACTGTCTCGTGGCCTCCCATCCTTTTTCTCCATAGTGTTTATCACAGTTTGTGCATTTATTTGTTGGATCATTTGCTTTCCCCACAGCCCAGAGCTCCTGAAAGCTGTCTAATACCTGTTTGATGACAGGCGTTTGCCCATTTCCTAGCACCTGTCTGGGACATTAGCACTCTGTGTTTACCGACTCTTCAGTGAATGCACAATTCAGCCTGTCTAGCAATTTCTACCCTCTGTCCCCACAGGCAGCAAAATACGAGGCAATGGTTACACAGTGTCATTACCAACTCTTCAGTAACCACAGTGAATTTTCAATAGTATTGGCAGATTCAAATGAGATTGTGCTTGCAAAAGAACTTAAATATAGATGTCAGTTATTCCTTGCTGATCATTTGACATTCCATATAGACAAAAAACTCATTATTCCTTCAATTGGTAATGTCTACCATGGAGTTAGAAACACACTGTGTGCCCAATTAGTCTTTATCAAAAAAAAATTTTACCTTCTTAAAGCAACAACATCTGTAAAGAGTATTTTAATACATATGTGAACAAAAATATAAAATTATATAAGGTAAAGAAAATAACTGAACAAAATATAACATGCTATTACCCTTTAAAAATCTCCAAATAAAACACATCACATCTCCACTTTTTTTTCCTTATTTTTATTGGTACATTGTAATTGTACTTCATGGTGGATTGGTTGTTACATATTCATACAGACACACAATGTAAGAGTATAATTTGGCCAGTATCATTCCCTGGTATTTATCCTTTCACATTTTCACTCTTAAATGCTATTTTTGGAGGAAATAGAAAGGATAGTAAGAAAGTAACTGGTCTATAGTTGAAGATTTGGTTTTGTGATAACTAGGCTAATCTCCACCCAGCCCCCCAAGCCTTGATTGAATGATTGATTGATTGTCATACTGGGGATCAAATCCAAGCCCTCACACATCCCAGGCAAGCACTTTACCACTGAGATATATCCCAGTCCAAGCCTTGATTTCTATTATTATTATTATTACTATTATTACATTATAGTTATACATAGTAGCTGGATTCATCCAGACAAACTCATACATGCATGGAAATTGATTTCAGTTCATGATCTTCTCTTTTACCTCCCCCTTTTCCTTCCAGTCCTCTCTCCCCTTACCCATTCTCCTTCCTCTATTCTACTAGACTTTTTTTTTGTATTTGATTGGTTCTTTATGTAATCTTATCCTTCCCTCTCCCTTTCCTTTATTTTACTCTAGTGCATATAAGAAAAAACATTCAACCTTTGAGTTTCTGGGTTTCCAACTCTTGATTGATTGATTGATTGATCAGAGCCACTGATTCCTTGTCAGAAAAATTTTATCATGAAATCAATAACTTTAAAGTTCGTTAACATCTAAGATTAAAATATCCTAACCAAGAATTACTTTAAGAAAAAATTTAAGTTAAGAATCATTTTTTAATATTTAGATGGAAAAGATACCTTTGTCTCCATAAAGTTTGGACCTGTTGCTCTTCAATATTTAAAAAAAAAAAAACAAAAACCTTCTATGCAAAGATTTCTCACAATTTCACAGACAAGCACAATTAACTTCTGATGCTGGAACGGGTTATATATGAATCCGTATGTAACAAAAATGGATTCAACTGTAAGGTAAGAACACATACAAGAAGCTGGATTATTTCTGAAAACTGCCGTCTAACCAGCTCTAAAGAAAGGGGTTCAAGCAAATCAAGTGAGGACGTATATGTTAATTTGCGCAAATGCATATAGAAACCATGAAATTAATCTGTTCTGCACTGGGTGGTGCCCAAATCCCTAAAATTTTAAGTAATACATAGCCAACATTTCTTTAAACTGTACACATACAATGAACAGTTGGATGACAGGTGTTCTACTTCCTGACTAGTTTTGGAAATGTTTCTGGACTTCAGTTTAAAACAGTAACTATGGATATTTTTATGATACTGTCTTCCCTACAAGAAAGGATGACATATTTCTTCTGGTCCTAAAAATATCCCCACGTGCATTCAAGCCAGACAGCAGAGTACAGGTTACCATAACATTCTGCTCTTATCCGTTGCATTGAAGTGCACTGACTAGCGCTCTTTGAAACCAACACACTTGACACTGGAAGATTCTCTGAGACACCACATAAGATCTTGAAAGGAAGTTTGGGGAACCAACCTACTAAGGTTTCTGCCTCGTGTGTTTCCAATATGCAGCTGTTTGAGGCTTGAGTGATGAGATGTGATTCAGAATCCAAAATGAGAATGAAAAAAAAAGGATTTTTACAAAGAAGTGATGGATTTAGGATTGTTTGATCTGCAAGGTTTGGGCATTTCTTCCCCCAGCAGTCACCCCACCACACCTATTCCGAACCTCAAAACAAGCCAGGTGAGGTGGTGCACGCCTGTAATTCCAGTAACTCAGGAAGTTGAGGCAGGAGGATCACAGGTTCAAGACCAAACCTCAAAACACAGGGAGCTAAGTTCCACCACTGCTTTTAAGGAATTGAGTACCAGAAGGCTGCAGCTAGAAAGCCTTGGCCTGGGCGTTTCAATGGTCATTCCTATAACACCTATTATTTGCAACGCATTGGGTTAGACCCAAGGCTTGAGGAATAAACACATGTGCATAAATGCATGTGTAACTACTTCCTTGACCACTCTTGGGTAACAACTTATTTTGAGAAGTGAAAGATGTGCTAACTGATTTGAATCATTTAAAAGATGCTGGCAAGAATCATGTAAAAAATCATACTGGATGAACGGATCCAAAAGTTGTGGTGTATATATACCATGGAGTTCCACTCGGCTATTAGAAACAATGATATTGTGGCCTTTGAAGGTAAATGGATGGCAATGGAAGAAATCACACTGAGCAAAGTTAGCCAAACCCATAGATTCAAGGGTCAAATGTTTCACAATCGCAGTCATAAAGTAGATGTTATTAACCACTTTTTACATTTGAAGAACCTGAGATTCAAAGATACCAAGTAACTTTCCCAAGACCATACAACAAATTGTGATGTAGACTAAATTCCAACCGAGGTCTACAGGACTCTAATCACAGAGCTATTTCGACTTCATAAGCATTATTAAGAGTTTTCAATATTAACTATAGTGTATGGAGAAAAGTTCTGAAAGACAAAATTACTGGGTTATCAATCTAGCTTAATTACATGAGATTAATGATAAAGTCAGTAGTACATATGGTATGTGAATCTAAATCCATATGGTCAGTATTTACAAAGTAAAAAAAATAAAAATCTAACTCAGCTTGTCAAAGAAGTCAATTCATTCAGGTAAATTAGGCAATTCCATTAAGAGTCAGTCATTATTTATGCTTTTGGTTTAAAATTTTGCAAATCAAAAACACGAGTTAAATTTTTTATTTCACATTTGTAGAGATAGAAATACAGAATGCACTGTCATGCAGGCATCAGATCTTCCATGTTCTCAAACGTAGTGATGTAATAGGCTAGCATGGGGGGAAGGAGAAGATCTGAAGATTATTTGCAGCATTTCAAATACTCTGACATAGCAAACAAGTCTCCCAGATAAGGATTCACAGGCTAACTCCAGAATCACATCCTCAGCTTTTGACCAGAATGACTTCAATTGATCAGGAGTTTCATGTGCCTTTGGTTAATAGAAATGTTTTTGAAGTCATGATGATTACTTGATGTCATAGAGGGAAACGAGCAAGAATGCTGATACTAGATGACCATCCATAAGGGAATGACTACGTTAATTAGAGTTCATTCATACAAAAGAGTACTATACATCTACAGAGAGGACTGAGTGGTGGACTTGAAGAGATATAATAAAACAAGCCTGTCACAGAAGAGCTGCATGGCACCGTGAGCCTTGCGCCATCTCCTCGTTAGGAAGTTGAGCACAGGAATAAGATATTCATTTCCTCCATGTACCTTCTAACGCATGAACAGAAAAATAAATGGACAGTATAGTCAGAACGGACCGCAGCAGTTACCACCAGGAAGAGAAAGAATATGAGGAAAGTTCCCTTTATTTTTTCACTCTGAATTTTTACATGGTTTGATTTTGAACAATGGTCATTCATTGTTTTGCATTTTAAAGTTTTTTAGCAAATGTAAGGGAGTTTTTTATTTGCTAAACATTCCCAAATACAAGGTCAATATGGAATCAAAAAGAACCGAGCAAAAATCTTTTTTAAAATTATGGGCAAAAACTAAAAAAGGGGAGTGTCTGGTGGTACTCAGTGACTTGCTAGTGGGGACATAGCCTCCCTGGGGGCAGACACAGCACACATGTCCTCTCCACCTGGGGGTGACCAGTCCTGAAGCATTTATAAAGAGAGCTCTGTTTCTCATTGCCAGAAATCTGCACCATGCAACCACTCTTTTCTGCAGCCTTGAAAATCCTGCAAGCTGGTAGCCAGGCAGTGTAAACAACTTGAAGGACCAACATGAAGACCCTTCAGAACCCTGGCACCTTCCCGAGACTTGGAAATAGTCCTGCTCCTAATTGGAAACAGGTGTGCCTCAAAGGGAAGCTGCTGTGAAAATCCATCCATGAGGAGCCAAGCCCACTGGAGGGGACGAGGATCGGGGCCTGCTCCATCAGACTTGGGGGGAGCTGCTTTCCACCGCCAAGCTCCACTCTGGCTCAGCAGCCCAGCCCATGATGTGAACAGAGAAGCCGGCAGTTCCCTATCTTGTGTGTGCCAGAAATACCCAAAAAGCTCTTCCAAAAATTTGATCATCTCCGCCTAAAAGATAAGACCTGACCTTCCTCAGGTCGCTTAGACCTGTACCTCTTGGGATAGACCCGTGCAGCTGTTGGAGAGCGAGATCAAAGTGAGTCTCAGTGTCAAGTTCAGCCTTTGTAGGAAAGAGGGAGGCTTAGCAGGGCCTCCCCTCTCCCCGGTCTCACATCCAATCTAAGTCTTTTTCATTCGAAGTATCTTGGTTTCTGTGGAGTGGCACAACTGTTTATGTGTTTTGTGCTCCTTTAGCCCAAGTTTTGCCAGAAACAATACAAGCATGGATCCATGCCCACATTAAGGTATTCAGCTGAAAGGTGCAAATTTCACCAAATAAAGGACATGGAAAATGGGGGAGGGGAGACAAACTGAGAAGGGAGGAGAGAAATTAGCTAAGAGTACTTGAACTAAACCTCTTGACAGTTTTGCTTGCGATGAGGATGCTATGGAACGGGGTGCCCCCTGCAGAGAGGGCAGAGAGGATGAGACCAAAAGAGATTGGTGTCCGAGGGAGCAGGTAAATGTGTGTGTATCAATTAAAGCAGCCCAAAGTGACCACATCATCTTTAAAAGCCCCAAACGAAAAAGGAAGCTGTGCTCTTAGCAGCCTTGGCTTGTTTAGAAATAGTAACAAGTTGTCCATCCACAGAAGCGGGTGAAGGATCAGAATTGGTGAAGCCCACCACAGGGCTGCCAGGTCTCCATGGAGGTGTCTACTACCTACCAGACTTTCTTCTGTGGCACTGACACCTCAGGCTCCATGCCTGTCTCAAGTCATCCCCACACAATATGGCTTTAGCAACATGTTTTTCCACAAAGTTCCAGCCCTGGCTCCTGTTAGCCAGCACTCCGCACAAAGCCCGACCCCGCTCACTCCTGGGGCTACTCCTGCTCTGCCAGGGATTGAAGTTGCCGATGCACGGACTGAACACTCATGCAACACATCAAGAGTGCAATCTTGCATCAAAAGGCAGGGACTTAATTCTGCCACCTACGGATTGCCAGCCACCAAGCGTGCACTGAAAGGCACATTTGATGTCAACAGAATTTCACATCCTTGGTGCCTAGAAACACATTGCCCACAACTATAGCCAACACACAGCTGTACTGAGCACGTGGACAGTGGTTCTCCTTCACTGAAACAGGTCACCATCTTTCAAATGTGCTGGAATCCTTGAAACTGGATTTTGACAGAAAGAAAATGAATGAAATGTAGCTCCTCAATCATTGTATTGATCACTTGTGCAAATTATACTGTTTAATAGATCAGGTTAAATTAATATCATTTAAATTAATTCCACTAAGATCAGGTTAAGTCAATATTATTTAAATTAATTTTCCCAGGCCTGGAGTGGTGTCTCAGCTGTTGGAGCACTTGCCTGGCATGTGCAAGGACCCAGGGTTCAAACCCCAGCACTATGTATACAACTGTCAGCCAGATGAATAAATAAAGTTGATTCTCTCTCTCTTTAAAAAAAAAAGAAAAAAATAAGTTACTTCACCTGTTTCTCTTTATGTTGTTCATATGGCTGCTAGGATATATAAAATCACCTCTGTGGGGACCAGAGCGGTGGCTCGGCGGATACAGCATTTGCCTGGCATGTGCAAGTACATGGGTTCGAACCCCAGTACCCACGTACCCAACTAAGTGTCAGAGCAATGAAAACCATGTGAAAAACTCAATAAAAATTGATTCTCTCCATCTCCCTCTCTCCCTCTCTCTCTCTGTCCTTCTTGCTTTAAAAAAATTTTTTTAAAGTTTAAAAAAAATCATCCCTGTGGCTGGCATTCTATTTATATTGCACAACATTGACTTGACCTTTCACCTGGCACACTACAGGTGCCCATACTTATTAATAAATGCAAGCATATACAAGGATATGAATACTATGGCTCTTTGGTCCCAACATTCAAACATGCTAAGTCTCATTTTATTTTTTACTCTTGACATGAGAATAAAAATATCTATCTCATGGGATTTGTGAAGACTAATTGAGAAAGGGCTGCCCAAAGGCTAAACTATTACCCAAAAACATGTTACTTTTATTCAGAGTTGGTTGAATGCTGGAAGAATGAGATATGCACTATAATCGAATAATCCCTTAATTATTAAGACAGTCCTATTATCCAAACATGCAAACATTGAAAACAACTGCTGTGAAAAGAGAAGGGATTAAGACTGAAACCACATTCATTAACAATCTTACACATTCAAAAAGCAGACTTCAGCAGAAAATAAAGGGTTTGCCCAAATTATGATGCAAAAATAGATAGATTTCTTTGACAGCTTAGTGAAAAAGTACATTCCTAATTATTTTGCATCCTAGATTTTGGCTTTGGTAGGTGTTTCCCCATTGGTATAATCAACCATTCTGTTTACCAAAGCCCATTTTAATGACAAGTCAAAAATGCCTTCAAATAGACAAAAAAAGCGGGCGAGAGGGAGATGAATGGAAAGAAGCAGATTCAGGAAGATGAACTTAGGAAAATCACAGCCACTTTGATCAATGCCACCAGCTTTACCCATATTCTCAACTCTCATTAATACAATTAAAATACCCAATTTAGCAGGGTAGCAGAACCTTAAAAGATTCTAGGTTTTCTTCTTTTACACAGACTAGGTTATCCAAACCAAGTGCCTAAGGTGAACAAAATTTTATTTAATTCGCAATCCAGGGGATATCACAGAAAGACAGAAAGTTAGGGGTGATGGCTAACCTAACAAAACTGCAAATTGAATGACTTTCAGAGCATTAGGGGGATGGCTCTACAGGATACTTGGAGGGGTAGGGAGGGGGATATGGAGAGGGGGGAGGGTATATGAAGAACTCATAGGAGTCTGGAGATTGGGAAGATGAGGGAACCATCCCAGAAGCCGATGTCATTCCTCCACGAACTACCCATTTAACACATGAGTTCTTCTGGGGGAAACTGCAATAGGTAAAACCCAAGGTGGTTATCCATGATCGGCTTTTCCCCTCGATAACAAAGTTTATATCCATTGATTGATGATGTTTTGATAATGGTTCCCCCTCAACTGTATTTCTATATTCTTCTAATAAAAAAATAAAATAAAATGTGACTTTTAATAACTAGTCTGAGTTTTCTTGAAGAGATGGAAATCTTGGTTCCTTTCTCTCTCTTGACAACTACATGTTTGTAATACACCAATTTTCTCCTCCGGGGACCTTCGGCAGTGTCTGGAGACATTTTGGTTGGAGGGAGGGTGCTACTAGGTTCTATTGGGTACAGGGCAGGGATGCTGTTAAACATCACTCAATGCACATGACCAATCCTATGGCAAAGAGTTACCTGTCCCTAAAGACCAACAGGGCCTCTGTTGAAGAGCCCTTTGCCCTTTACTGAAAGAATGGGTACCTAATAGATTTTTTCAGGAGTGTGATTTTTTTGTTTTTTTTGGGTTTTTGTTTGTTTATTTGTTTTTTTTTTTAGTTGTTTTGGACTGCACATAGCAGAAGATCAAAGAAACTTGGGCATATCCTTGATGACCAAAAGTTTCTGTGAATACCTGAATATGAGGGTGAGGAAGCAGATACCTTTCCCCTGTAGTAAATGAGATAACCCATTATTTCAAAAAACTTAGAAATCAATAGTCTATAAGAATCAATCAAGGAAAAGAACAATGCAGACAGAGTTCTTAAAATAACTGAGTCCGGGTTTATAAGGATGAATCATTTCCCTTGGTGCATTTACCAACTCATTGGGCCACTAGGATCTAACAGGGCTACACTAGGGACATGGAAGGACATAAAAGTGAAAAATTCCACTGTCAAGACCAGCAAACTTACTAAAGACTGACTGAAGATAAGACAGCGCTTCAAGAAATATCTTTGGAATTAAAATCTGGGAGGCACTGCTCTAGAGAAGCTAAGAATCCACGCTCTGGAAGCAACAAAGATTTGAATCAACACGTGCCTGAGGGAGCGTCTCTTAATCCTCTCAGCCTCAGATTTCTTGGATACAAAATGGGGATGATGACACCCACTCGGTGGGGGGGTCCTGAAGATTACATGTGATCATGTTGCAAATTGTCCACCAGGGTGCCCAAAGCACACACAGCAGGTACTCATTGCAAGCCACTTGCTTTGTTGCTGCTTCTTTTTTTTTTTTTTTTGGTTAAACATAGTCTTCCAGGGGCTGGAGCGGTGGCTCAGTGGTTATAGCAGTTGCCCGGCATACGTGAGGACACAGGTTCGAACCCCAGCACCATGTACACAAAGAAGCTTTGGAGGAACGAAAGTCACATGAAAAACTAAATAAAATTGATTCTCTCTCACACATACACTGTCCCTCTCTCTTTAGAAACAATGGTCTTCCATATTGGAGGGAATCATTGTTACATATTCGTGCATACATAGATATTGACAAAGTAAATTAAGCCCAATCCTAGTCCAGGATCTCACCTGCATCATCCATTCCCTAATCTTGAGTCTCTTCTGTTAATACTCCCATGCTATAGATAGAAATGAGCAAATACATGTATATTAATGATCGAAATTTCTGAGTTTACATGCCTGCCTGAGTATAGTTTGGTGTCTCATGGGAGTCGAGTGTACCCAGCTATATTGATAACCCTCCTTTTCCCTCCTTCCCTTCTTCCCCCACCTTCGTAACTATGGTTCCCCCAGCTTATGTGAAATTTCAACTTTGGGGATTGCCTTGCTTCTTAATCCCGCGGGCAGTGTTGCCTTCTTAGCTTCAGCTAAGAAATCATGGCTAGGTGAGAGGGAAGCGGAGGCTTCCTGGAGCTGTCATGGAAATGTTTAATTTTTTTTTTTTTTTTTAGAAAAGAAGCCAATGCAAAACAAGCTAATAAACCCTTTACTCCAAAAGACTCTTATAAAAGAAATAATAGGAGAACCTGGAAACCTGGTTACAATATAGGTGGCAAATGTTAGACAACCAAGAAGTCTGTTTAGTGATGGAATATCCCCAACTGAAGGGACAGTTCTCAAGAGAATAATATTATTTATGTCATTTTGATAAAGTAAAACATGACCTGCAATTTCAGAAAGAACTTGACATCCACAGCTAAGCAGAAATTGAGAGTTGATGGCTGCTGACCTCAGATCAACATTTATTTGAAACATCATACAGGATATATATTATAATTCATGGATATTCAAAGGGTTTGAATCATAGATGTAAAAACTAATAAATATATGTTTTGCATTGGAAATATTTTAAATCGTTCCACAGAAATCCTTAGTTTCTTGGATGTTATCATCAACAGACTTCTGCAGTTCTAACATTTTTCAAATATTTTCAGATCCATACTTATTTTAAAGAGAGGGACAGTGAGAGAGAGAGAGAGAGAATCAACTTTTATTTAGTTTTTCATCTGGCCTTTTATTTCTCCAACACTTAGTTGTGCACACGGTGCTGAAGTTTGAACCCAGGTCCTCGCACATGCCAGGCAAGCACCGTAACCACTGAGCCACCATTCCAGCCCTCAAATCCATACTTTAAATTTTTATTTGTCTCCATCCTACAAGGTCACTAGGGCAGGTATTCATATTCCCATTTTTTTGGTAAGCATATGGAAACCATAAGATGAATTTGGAGGACTTCAAATCAATGGCCAAACTGGTTCCAGCATCCTGATTCTCTTCTGCCTTCTTTTAATGTATTCTTTCTCTGTCACATCCATTATTGCATTTAAGAAATATTTTTGAGCATCTTGTCAACTAAAATAAAGTATTCAGAGTCTGCATATAAGTACCTAATTATAACATGGGAGTGACATATGACATGAGAAAGGTACAAAAAGTAGACTGTGAATTGAAAGGAGGGAGAGGTCACACTAAGCAGACAGAAAAGAAGGAGGTAGCACTCCAAGGGGTGTTGATGTGTGAGTGACATTTCAACGGAGACACAGAGAAAGGGGATCTGCAGGAGAGGAGAGAACAGAATACATGAAGGCAATTTCAGGGATCACAGAGGGAAAATTTGGCTGGAGCATGGGTACCATATTTCCAGGAAGAGTGGTGGATTAACTTGGAAAGTTAGATTGATTCCATATTGTAGAAGCATTTGAATGCCTGAGTGAGGAATTTGCATTTAATCATATAAATGCTATGGAAACTTCATAAAGTAAGAGAGAGCAGTTTGAATTTCTACAGCACTCAGCAGTGGGACAGCCTTGCCTCCCTCTCCCATTGAATCCTAAGTGTAGCGCTTTATATAAAGGTCACCCCTGCCAGTCTCTAAATGCCTCAAGACTAAACATCTTACCTTAATCACCTTTAAAATGTCAATACCAAAATTATTCTGAAATTACACACTTAGCACTTTATTACGGTTTTCAGAATAACTAAGTAAATATAAGGGAAGCATTAAATGAATAACTGGACTAAGGAAGGGAACAGTATAAATATAGGAAAATAATGAAAAAAATTGGCAGTGGTCCAAACTGACTAGAACAGGAAGCAGTGGAGAAGAAAGAGTAGACGTGACTTTGGCGCTTTGCTTCAGGGTAACTGGGAGAATGGTGGACATCAAAAACAGGTAAGTTCGGAGATAGGTTAATTGGGGCAGAGGATGATCAGGGTAGACAGATTGTCAACAGAGTTTGATAGAGCTGATTGAGCAGTCACCAGCTGCATTACTATATTTTGGAGCCAATGTAATCAGGATTGAAAGCTTTGCAGAAACATTACAAGGCATGTTATATACTCTCTCGATGAAGGAAAAGTGTAGTTGTCTGAAAAACTTTCTTTGATAGAAGTGGAGATTTTAAGGGTCATGATAATTAATTACCTAGGACAATAGGTGAACCCTGAAAAGAACATTAGGTGTCAAATTACTGGCTCAGGAAATCGGAATAATTCATCTTTGTACAAATTCAATACTTGAGTACAGACACTAGCAGAGGGGACCGGTGCACAAACAGCACTGCTCAGTGCAGTAAGGACTTTACAAGAGGCACAGTTACATGGCAATAAGCACAACACCGTAAACACACTTAAGAGATGCTTCTCAGAGAATGAGTGGAAAACAGTATATGAATGACCGAATAAATGTCGGCTCCGCAAAGCCTGTAGAAGGCTAAATTTTTTGCTTTATGTATTTGCATTTGATATAGTCTATGTTAACTGCATTTCTTAAAATACTTCTACTAGACAATTAAGATAAATATATGAAAAATGTTCATTCATTTCACCTTAACAAGACAGGCTGGGGGAATCTTCTTACCCCATCAAAGAATCAGGTAGCAGATAAAGTTGGTAAAGGCTGGGTAAAGTAATGAATGGGTCGTTCACTACTTTATATCTGTGTATAGAAGCAAATAAACCCCACAACCATCAAACACACTTGCTCATACATCCAAACTGAGCACAAGTGATCAATTCCAAGATGGTTGAGCAGAAGGCAGAGCCAAAGGCTGAAGCCAACCCAGGAAGCCATGGCAATACTTAGTGAGAGGTATCAAGGCAGATAGAAGAGGCAGAAGAAATACCAAAATCACTGGAGGTGGCCCACTTCACCACTGCTAATGGGATTCCCAGGCACTTGGGTGCACCCACCAGGTAAATGCAAATGAACCAAATGGGAAGAGATAGAATTACCCTGGTGCAAGGCACAGTGTTAGTAGGGAAAATTTTATAAGCAAATGTGTAGAGTTTCCATCTTTGAAAAACACCACCTGAAAATTTCCATAAAAGCTTATTTCCGTAATTTGTCATCTTTAATATAAATAGATGTAGAGATTTTTGAACTTTTGAAAGTATAATACATTCTAATATACTTCGGTGATTATGTGTTGGATGAATATAGTTCTAGTAAGAATTATAAAGTATAGAAGGCAATTTAGCATTAACATTTGTGGCATGATGGAAATTTCCAATTTTTCTTGGATGATATATGCATGAATGGTGCTTACATAATTTAGAATCCAAATAACAGAATTGTATGTGTGATTTCATATATTGTATATAGGACTTGTAATCTCAACTCAGTTTTCCTTAACTTTTATACCACTTCTTGCTTGATATGTAATCCTATCACTCTTGAGAAGTTGGCAATTCAACTTCTTAACCAAAATACAACCTCAGTGGAAACCATGAAGCAACAACACAAAACCAAGGAAAGCATGTGAGTTGTTCAATGGTAAGGAACTATGTTCACATTATGAAAAGTCTGTGCTATTATTTGGATTTTATCAAGCCATACCACAAAATGTAGGGATAAATGGAAAAGGGATAAATTATGAAGAAATATAAGAAATGGGAATCAGATTTCAAAAGATATTTAATAGTGGGGTATTGGGCTTCCCATGGTAAAGGTCTAACACTAAAATACTGATCCTAGCAAGAATATTTGGAGCAAGTGCTATTATAACCAGTATGAAGTAAATGGTTAAATTATTTGGTTAAATTGGAATTTCATTAAATCAGAATATCTAGAAGTCAGTGATATAACCTGAAAATTAAAATCTCATATAATCTTGATATAGAATCTAACCTAGACTCGGGAAATTTATCCAACACTCCCACATCTTCTGTTTTTCTTTCCTATCATAAAGGGGGAGATAAGTTGATCTCTAGGAGCCATTCCATGATTCTGCAGTGCTGCCTGATTATTATCCTCCACAATGCAAATGTCTGTCCTACTCCTAAATGATTGCCTGATCTAAAGAAGAAGTCTTTACTCCATGAAAGAGGTGGATCAACCTTACCATTTTATTTCTTAGCACTTAGAATGTTCATGAAAGGTCTAATCAAGGAGACACCAGCTGTCATAGCATCTTAATTGCTGTAGATAATCATCAAGAGCTTAAAGGCGTTGTATGTGCATGTGAAACATTTGCCGGGGGCCTGATTCCCAGGCAAGAACATGGAAACAGCTGTCTCTCTGCAGTTTAAGTTCTTATGGTTAAGGGAGTATGCTATTACCAAACCAGATCAGATAAATTGACTTTTAAAAGAAAAATTTTCCTTCTGTAGTTACACAAAGCAAAGCTTAGTTTTAATCAAACCAAATGCTGGGTACAGAGTCTCACTCAAATTAAACTATGTAAGTAGTGTGTGTGTGTGTGTGTGTGTGTGTGTGTGTGTGTGTAACGAAGCGGGGGAGGGAAAGAGGGGAAAATGTCACTGGTTTTAAGCAATTTGATTGTGATGTGCTTTGATGTAATTTTCTTCATGTTTCTCATGCTTGGAATTTATTGCTCTTTTTATATCATATTTGGAAAGTTTCCACTCATTATTTTTTCAATATATATATCTTCTTGCCACCCTCATCACAAATCTTTTTCCACAGACACTACAACTACATTACCCATATGATTGTCTGTCTGAAATTGTCCCACAGCCCACTGATCTTCTCCTTTCTTTCATACTTTTTTCTTGTGTGCCATTTTGAATAGTTTCTATCACTGTCTTCAAATTCATTATTCTTTTTTTGCTGTGATGTCTAGTCTAAGATCAATTTCATTCAGCGTATTTTTCATCTCAGACACTGTGGTTTTTACCTCTAGACATTGATCTGAGTCACTTGTGTATTTTCCACATCTCTACTTAACATGTTCAATCTTTCTTCTAATGCCCTGATTATACAGAACATAGAAATTGTAATTTTTTTAAATTTTCTTGTCTACAGTTGAAGATAACAAGACCAGGGAAATGGTGGGTAGGGGTGCGGGGGATGGAACGGGACCAAATTTTATTGTCATAACATATGTATGTATAAATGTGTAATAACAAACCCCTTCACTATGTACAAATATAATGCACCAACAAAAATAGAATATATTTCCTTGTCTGTTCATTCCATCATCTGTGTCATTTCTGAGTCAGTTTTGATTGCTGTATTTTGCTCCTTATTATTAGTAGCTTTTACCTGCTTCTTTGCATGCCTAGGAATTTTTTATTGGGTACCAAACATTTTGAACTTCACCTTGATGGGTGCTATTTATTTTTGTATTCCTATATATATATGCTCGAGTTTATTCTGTGACACAGTTGAATTACTTAAAAAAAGGATTGAGCCTTTTAAATCTTGCTTTGAACCTTGGGAAGAACCAGAGCAATGTTTAGTCTATGCTTTATTTTCTGGTACAAAAGCAGACCCTCTTTAGGACTCCAACTGATGCCCCATGTGTTGTAAGGTTTTTCTACTCTGCTTGTTGGGAACAAGCCTCACTCCTGGCGCTGTGCATCTTACAGGTACTGTTCCCTGCAATCCTTTTAAGTGTTTCTTCTCTGGCTTGGGATTGCTTCCTCATGCTTGTGAGCTAATTGCTACCCAACTGCCAATCACTGTAAGGGGAGGCTTGCTGCAGATCTCTGTATAGCTCTCTCCCTTTGGGTATTCTACCCCACCAGCTCCAGCTGCCTGGTCTTGTCTGAGCTGACTCCTTGACTCAGAGACTGGATGCATCTTCCTGCTTCCCCTTCTTTGTGCTGCAGTCTAGAAACCTCCTAAAGGAAAAGAACACCTCCTTCATTCCTGTCCATCAGGAATTGCTGGGATCCACTGCGCAATGTCTAATTCACTGTCTTGAGTTGTGCTTTCATTGTCCAGCTTTTCAGTTGTTTCAGGTAGAGGGAAAATCCAATCTCTACTACTCCACTTTGCTGGAAGTACAAGTCCTTGAGTACAATCATTTGCTAACATCAATTAATATTTATAAAATAGCAAATATCAAGTAATAATGCAAAATTTGGAAGTGATATTCATGAGTAAAAAAGAAAAAGACAAAGTCCACCAAAAACTTAAATCTCGTAAAAATTTTCTTTGTCACCAACTAAGAAATTTTTGAGATTAAAAAAAAATGCAAATCAACAAAGCTACAGGTGTATCATTCTTCATGTTTCGTGAATGATTTTTTTTCAGTTCATGATAATCTGTAATTCTGAGCTTTAGAATTTGGAAGAAGAAGTAATAAAAATGTCAATGCCTCTGAATTGTAGGAAGAATTGTATACTTAAAGTTGCCTTCATGAAGAGACAGATTCATGCTTGAAATGCACACATACTCAATGCTCATGGGGTGAACAGTGATCACCATAGAAGAATGAAAAAAGAATGAACATATGAGAACACAAAATATTCTGAGATGATTATGGCACAATGCAAGCTATTTGGATACAAAAAGTATGTTTGTTCTGCTAAATGCGCATACACATATTGCATGTGTATGCGTAAAGATGTAATGTGGATGTGCATGTAAAGATTATGTGTTTTTTTTTTTAAAGAGAGAAGGACAGTAAGAGAGAGAGACAGAGAGAATCAATTTTTATTGAGTTTTTTCACATGGCTTTCGTTGCTCTGACACTTAGTTGTGTACATGGGTGCTAGGGTTTGAACCCGTGTACTTGCGCATGCCAGGCAAGTGCGGTACCGACAAGCCACCACTCCAGCCCAAAGATTATGTGTTTAATGATTACAAATATATCTAGGGCTTCTGGGGTGTTTGTATTGCGGCTTCTTGACTTAGGCAGGGATTCCTCAAGTACTCATCTTGCAACAAACTGTTAAGATATATCTGTATATTTTATTCACATTGCCGAAAATTTACTGTAGTTTTTTTTTTAAATCATAAGAGAGGGCCTAGAGTAGTAGTTCAGTGGTTACAGTGCTTGCCTGGCATGCATGAATACACGGGTTCAAACCCCAGCACCATGTACACAACAAAGTGTCAGAGCAGTGAAACACACATGAAAACTAAATAAAATTGATTCGTTCTCTCTCTCTCACTGTCCCTCTCTCTTTTGAAAAAATCATATAAGAAACCACAAGAGAGTTGGGTTTAACCCTCAGCTTGAAAACTGAAAAGTTGAATGATTACAATTTTGGTTAGCACTCCTCATAATATATCAAATCTACATACAAGTTTAAATAAAAATTGATAAGCAGTTTTCACATCTATTATCTTCTCATGACTGACTCCAAGGAAGAAACCTAAGTCTTCACCTCCCTTTTGCAGATGGAAAAACTGAAACTTGAGCAGCTAAAAGTCTTGTCCAAGATCACACATGGTAAGAAATGGGTAAAATCATGTGGCAACCACTATGCCATGGTCCCTCATTTTTTCTCAATTTTAAAGTAGCTTTTGAAGGAAATAAAGCAGATGCCACCCATTTTCTCCAAGTACACATTCCTCCACTTTTTTCTTATTGATGGGCTCAAAATGCTGCTCTGTAATCTAATGGCCACCTCCTAAAACAGTGTTCCAGGTGACCCTCTCTAGCCCCAGGAGGCAATACCTGATTAACGTAAGTCAATCATAGAAATTCCTCTCCCTAATTCCTAATGATTGGTTTATGAAATGGGCACATGATACCTCTTGACCAATGAAATGCAAAAGAAACCTACTGTGGCACCTGTTGTGAGAACGTGGATCTCAAGCTGCTCAATCACCTTGAAAATCCTGAGGATAAAGTAACATGGTGAGGAAGGCTGAGAAGAAACACGAGAAAGAAGAAACCAGGGGGAGGGCGCAGGAAGAACTCCTAGGAGACTGGAGGGTGGGAATATGGGGGAATCATCCCAGAAGGAGATCTCTGCCCTCCATGAGATATCCATTTAACTCAGGAGTTCTTCTGGGGGAAACAGCAACAGGGGGAAACCAAGCTAGGCATCCATGATATGGCATTAGCCCTGGATAACTAAGTATATATACATTGGTTCTTGAATGTTTGATAATGTTTCCCCCTCAATTGTATCTCTATATCCATCTAATAAAAAAAAAGAAAAGAAAAAGAAGAAACCTGGACCTCAGATGCTTGGGCTTCGTGCTGTAACCAAACACTTCCTAGACCTAAGCGTCTTATCACGTGGGATAATAAACGCTGCCATTGTCCACACTGTTGTGAATCAATTTCTTCTCTTGCCTCCATCTAAGAGCAGGCACACTGGGTTCTGAACTGGTGATGTCTTAATTTTCATGAAAGTTCAATGAGACAAATACTTGGTCAGTTTTCAGAAGAGGACTTAAAGCTTTAAGAAGGGGTCATTGTCCCAAGTTCATGAAGTAGGAAGTCTTAGAGCTGGGGTTCCACCCATGATGCCTGACTCCAGGACCCAGGCAGGTCACAAGATACTTCTGCAGGAGAATCTTTCTCAGAAGATCATGACTCAGTCACATGGGATCATTAAAAGTTATTTTGTTGCCACCATTGTAGCTGTGACTACAGTGACAATCAATGGCTTTTTCACTCCAGGACCTTCAGGGCAAATTTCCTGCCTCCTGGTACTCAGCAAGCCACAGATTTCCTAGCAAAGGGAAGACAAGCAGTTCTCATTCTGGGAAATTCTCTTTAACAATTAGATGATCAAAAAATAAAAGAATGAGCTATTTTAATAATAGCCCACCCTCTCTCATAGGGACTTTAAAGTACATGCTAGGTGGCTGTGTAATAAGGATATGGCATTAACCTAACAGGAAGCTGGGCAAAATAATCTATTTTCAAACAGCAATGATAAGGTTTCATCAAACTCACAAGTTTTCTATGGAAGAATTTATCTGAGCCCATTCAATTGTCATGTGTAGGATAAATAAGGCAAACACCCAACTATCTCCCAATGTCTCTAGAAGATTTTTCAGTTTATACTTTATAACTTGTATCTCTTTCAGTCTGCAAATACTAAGCTTCTACTCTGTGCATACCCCTTTGCTAAGCATTCTCTAAATGGAAAAACAATGTTTAATCTATATTATTTGATTATTATTTATTATTACTTTGAAACAACTTATGTGGTCAAATGCATGCACTTTAAAAGTTAAAAATATAAGAATTCAAGTGGTGGGGCTAGAACGGTGGCTTGGTGGTTACGGCACTTGCCTGGCATGCGCGAGTACACGTGAGTTCAAACTTCAGCACCACATATACCACAAAGTCTTGGAGGAACAGAAGTCACATGAAAAGAATAAATAAAAATTGCTTCTCTCTTTCACCTCTCTCTCACTGTCCTCTCTTTCAATCTTTCAAAGAAGAAGAAGAAGAGGAGGAGGAGGAGGAGAAGGAGGAGGAAGAGGAGGAGGAGGAGGAGGAATCATCCAAGCGGTGCTAGTTGATAGAATAAAAGTATGGGCCTGGGTCTTTGAAAGGAAGATATGTCCCCTCCCCCTTTATTTTCACTTTTAAAGATATAAGCTCAAACTGAAAAAATTAATTATTTTCCAGTTACTGCTTTTGTGCTTGTTGTTAAGACCTCCTTGGAGCAAACACCTATATGGTAAATACTGCTCACTTGCTAAGACAACCAAATATGAGATGAAATCCTGACCAAAGTCAAGCATGTGGAATACTACACGAGTGGCCACGACCTTACATTTTATTTAGATTAAGGCTTTCTAACCAGAGGTCCACAGATCCCTAAGGGATTATTCAATGGATCACTAGAAGTCTGTGAAAATGTATAGAAAGAAATCATCCTCAGTTTCAGTAACCTTAACTAAAAATAAACCATTTCCTTCAACAAACCACGAAATTATTAGCAATTTTGATGATATTGCTCCAAATAGAAATTAATTACTCTCATTTCCCATTATGACTTTGCATATATTTCAGAATATCATTGATGCTCATTCTACCTCGAAATGACAGTCATCATCAAGAGCCCTGCTAGCTCTTGTTTTCAATGTGTTAATAAAGGCAGAACTATTTATATAACAAATTGGTATTTTTCCATATTTAAAATCAACTTTATATAGGCATTCTTTTGTAATCCTACGTATTTTGTTTTATACATTTAGAACTATTAACCAGACTTTCAAAGCATCTGATTAGCAGACAGCCAAGCATGAGCAAGGGTAGGACTGCCGGGTCCGGACTTTCCCTCCTGCCTGGCCTGCAGTGTGGTTTGCTTTGGGCTCAGTACACATTCCTCAGCGCTCTGTGTTGCTTAGTTTGTCATTCATTTGAGTTTTGGATTTCCAGAGTTTGAAAGGTAGGCTACAATACAGATGATCATGAGTGTTAAGCACAAGAGAAGGTTTAAATGAGTTTTTTTAATTTGTCTCTTACAAATCCTTTGGGTATTTTTATTCCCGTTCAATAAATAGAAGGAAACCAGTCCTGAGTCTCTCTCTCTACAACAGAAGTGTCCAGATATGATGCATGAACTCATCAGGACTTGGATCTGGAATGTATTTTATGGGTTTCAAGAGTCTCTACCCTGGAAATGAGCTTCTTCCTGCCGTAAGAAGAGGTATAATCTCTTTCTTCTTTCTTTTTTTACCTTAAACTCCCTGAGCACAATTTAACCTCAGTGAACTCAGTTCTTAAAGATCAGACGCTTGCTCTTTGAAGAGTTATGATTCTTTTATATACAGAGCAAGTCAACGCATAGTGTATGAACGTCTTTTAAAACATACATGTAAAATCTTTTTGGTAAGGCATATAAGTTTGCATTACTTCTTTAAATTACACGTGTTTGCTATGAAATTATGTGAGATACATTTTATTTCGAGGAAATAACATTAAAAGATGACTGTTGTCCACTTAAACTCCGAAGGCCACTTCAGTGGGCTCTATTCGTGATGTTACCTAGCATTTAGGTATAGAGCAACAAAATTAAATATAAGAGGGAATATTAAAAAGAGATGGCTGTTACACTGCTTTACTTTATGGGGTTTTGGGGAAAGGACTTTAAGATGACACATTGAGAAAGAATTTTGTATGTGTGGGGTGTTTTAAATTTATGAATTTCTTAAAAATTCTTCCATTACAAACAGCCTCTGGGCATATGTATGCATTGAAGAAAGAAAAACAAGAAACTGACCATGAACGGCAGCCCCATAGGAAGTCATGGTCCAACCATGACATTTCAGGCCAGAACCTTGGTCGGCAGACTGCTAATTCCCATGGAATTCCAAGCCAGATTTTAACCATTTCTGGGTCACGTTGATCTGTCCCTCTGCCCATTTAAAAGCACGGTTTTTAGGGAATAACTAGGGAAAGGGAGGCTCCCCAACAAATCTCAACACTACCCTTTTCGTTACTCATGTGATAAGTCACATGAATCTCAACATAGGGCCACAGTGCTTTCTCAAGACTTAAAACTGTTTCAAATGAGCAGTTTCAGCCGCAAGCAAGTTTCGCAGCTTCTTGAAACATTTGCTCCAATGAGACCCATTTTTATCACTGTTTCCCAACTATAATTAGATAAGTGTTTTTTTTTTCAAAGACACTTTTGCCTGAACCTACAAGTAGTTTGGCCACATGTCCCTTGTATAAAGAGTGGGGCAAGTGCAATGAGTCCAAGGAGAAGACCTATGGGTGATGTAGTTTTACTCTCCCTTCGGGTTTTCAAACAAATATGCAGAAGACAAACAAACAAAAAAAAAAACAATTTCCATTTTTAAATTCTACATAACCTACTAGAAAGATAAGGATTATGAGGTTTTTATGGCTCCATGTTCTGCTAAGAACAAAAGCCCCGCCCGCCCGGTTTGCCTTGAAATCTCAGGGCTGGTGAAAGTATCTCTGGAGTAAGTAAGATTGGGACATCTGATATGCTAATGACACAAGCTACAATGGAAGGTGAAGACTGCAGTAATTCATGCACACTTAATTTATCTGGAATGTGGCTGTGTCTATTACCATGAAATTCTCTAAGGATGAGTAATTTCCACAATGACACTCTTAAAGCTTACAGATGATTTCACATTTTGAGGAGGTAAAAAAGAGTAAAGACCCAAGGATTTTTTTTCAAAATAAGAAATTCTTTCTTTTATTTTTTTTAAGAGAAACAGCTTTATTGAGTTTTTCACATGGCCTTAGTTGCTCCAACACTCAGTTGTGCACGTGGTGCTGGGGTTTGAACCCGGGTCCTCGTGCTTGCCAGGCAAGCGCCGAAACCGCTGAGCCACCACTCCAGCCCATAAGAAATTCTTTATATTGAAGAAAATGGAGAAGAATGGCAGTCAAATGAGAGGGAAAAAAAGCCAAAAAAATTTTTTTTCATGAATCATTTTTTACAGAAATGATTCTGTGAAAAAGCTCATACTCAAAGACCAAAAAAAAAATCTTTACTCAGATTTGGTGCTTCCGACTAAATGTATTCTGATATAGAAATCCCCAGTAAAATACTACCGAATGTCATTCCAAAAATCTTTGTGATCCCTTCCTGCCAACATTTGATTCACATATCAAATTAAGGATGAATTTATGCTTTCCCAATGAAGATACTAACTATATAACCAAGATGAACTATGACATGTTTTCTAAGAAAAGTTAAATGAGTTATTACTGCAGATATAAAAATTCAAGTTAAATAATCAGACCAAATATAATCTAGGTAGTCTTTGTAAACTATGGGATATGCTACTTGGCCCAAATGCAGGAAAAATCTTAACAAGCATTTCAAAACAATGAATCCAAAAAGATTTTTGCTATTAGGCAAACCTGGATTTCCAGTCCACAAAGAAGTCACATTGTTGTATCCTTCACACACACACACACAAAAAGTAAGTGATTTTATTGTTCATCAGTTGTAAACACTCCAAAAGAATAAGCTCTTGAAAGCAGCAGATCAGATTTAAAATTTTAGTGTGACTTAAAGCAAATTACCTAACTTCTCTGGGCCTCCTTTTTTTTTTAATCAGGAGTGGGATGGGCGGAGAACCAGGAATTGAACGCAGGAACACTTAACCCCAAGCCACATCCCCAAGCCTTCTTATTTTTTATTTTGAGATGGGGTCTCACTGAGTTGCCTAAGGCCACATTAAGTTGCTGAGGCTGATCTTGAACTTGCTGTCCTCCTGCCTCAGCCTCTCAAGTTGCTGGGTCCAAGTCTCCTTTATGCTGCAAAAATGGAAGTAGTAATACCCACCTTCCGGGGTAGGTATTAGCAAGTGTCTGTGAAGCATTTTGCAAAAGAACACAAAAACGTGCAGTAAAGATGCCTGCAATTACAATATGTGTCATCTTGCTAGTATTTGGTTCAAGACAGCTTGCAATGGTATATGAAATACAACATGATCTGAAAATACACAAGTCAGTCTGTGCAGAGGAAGCACACGGCTGAAAAAGAATGTGAGGCCAGTAGAGAGGCAAATACGCAAATGTGGACTGCTTGTCCTTTCTTACACTCACTCCTTCATTATTTACTGAGTGCCTACTATGTACACGCCTCAAAGCTGCAGGACACAGCAATGATCACGGTGTGATTCTGTATTGGTGGAACACTCAGCCCTGCAAATTTGGTAAAGATGAGGGACATAAGTTACCATTGATATTAAGGCATTTCCTCCATATTTTTGGTGAGTTATTGTCAAATCACAGATATGTCAGTAAAGGATCTTAGGATAGTTAGTTTAGTATGAATCTGCAATGCTGTTAGAAATATAGACTGCAGTTCTGCTTCTACCACCAGTATTAAGTAATGGGAAAGTAGGTGAGCTTGCACGTGAGTGCACACTCATGCACACATGCACACATGTACACATACACATGTGCACGTGCAAACATGCACACACATGTGCACACATGTACACATGCACACATGTACATATGCATGCTGTACACATACACAAACACATGCACACCTGTACACATATGTGCACATATGCACACGTGCACACAATGCCACAAGCATGCACACACATGCACACATGCATGTGCTCACACATGCACACACATGCACGTATGCAAGCATGCACATGCACCCAATGCACACACATGTACACATGCAGTGCGCACAAATGCACACATGCGCAAGTGTACACACACATGCACACATGCATGTGCTCACATATTCACATACGTACACATGCACACACATGCACAGATGCACGCATGCACATGCACACAATGTGCACACACATGTACACATGCCCACGCACACTGCTCACACAAGTGTAGAATGCTTTATGCCAGCGTCTCAGTGTGTCCTCACAGTCCCAAGGAAGGACTCCAGAGGGTCACAGTTGAACATCCTTCTGTCCTGCCCTCTAGAGTTGTCATCTCTAGTGTCATGCTCAAAGTGATTGCTGGGATGAAGGAAGACTGATTTTGAACATTCTGTTCATGTTTTGCAATAATAGAAAAGTTAAACTATGCTTCACTAACAGCTAATGTATGGGTTGATAGCAGCCTGCATGCCCGGAAGTGTGAGTTGGTGCCCAGGGTAACCTGAGAGGATCCGAAGCTCTGCACAGAGAGCCCCAGCCCAGCTCCACTTCCTGCATTCACCTGCAGCACACTGGGAAATTTATTAGCTGACATGGGTCACACAATAATTTTGGACATTTTATTATCTGGTTTCAACTGAAGCAAGTAACAAAATGAACAAGTAAGTCGAGAAGAGTCTGGCAATAAAAACAATCATTTAAGATAACACAAATAAAAAAGAGAGCTGAGACTCCTGTTCCCAATACACGCTCTTTGGAATCACATCAGTAAAAATAATGACAATATATACTCAGATCTGACAAAGGTCTGGCCAGTCAAATTAGATATTAACACAACTCTTTAAAGTATTCATTTTAATCCACTATCCAAAACAACGACTTCATTCAAAGTGTGCAATGTGTCCTAAACTATTATTTAATAGCTCATATTATTTAATAATAGATTTCAGTCATCTGATCAGCATGACATTTAAAAACTTTGCATTAAGAACATGAAAAGCAAACTGATTTTTTTCCAGCAGTTTTTAAAATCATGTAATAGTCAGAGATTTCCAAAAGTTCTCTGAAACTTAATGGTAAAAATCATTTTCAAGTTTTCCTGCACAATAATGAAAGACAAAAAAAAAAAAATCTTTATCTGGCACAAACAATCCCAGCCTAAGATTACAGAGGTATCATTGCTCTTGAAACTTCTTCCCTGCCTCACTTAGAGCTGTTGCAACACAAAATTAAAAGTCAGACATGCATAAAGTTTCTCAGGGTGCCATTAAAGGGCTAACTTTTCCCAAAGATATAACTTTTGTATGACAGAGGGCACATCACACTATGTCATGAGATAGGAGGAACAGTGAAAAGCTCGGGTACCAAAGAGGTCCCCTGGCCATTCCTTAGTCAAGCGATTTTTAAAGTTTCCCAACTTAGAAATAAATTACCTGCTTTTCTTTCACTGTAACATAAGCATTCTAAATTTGCCAACATTGGGGCTGGAGCAGTGGCTCAGTGGTTTCGGCGCTTGCCTGGCAAGCTCAAGGACCCGGGTTCAAATTGCGTTGGAACAACGAAGGCCATGTGAAAAAGTAAATAAAGTTGTTTCTCTCTCTCACTGTCCCTCTCTCTTTAAAAAAAATAAAAATAATAAATAAATAAATAAATTTGCCAACATTTTCTCTCAGTTGTTATCCTACCTAACATGTCTGTATCTATCTGTCTCTACTTATCTATCCTCTATCTGTGTATCTTTCTATTCAAATGTCATCTAACCTTTCAAAGGAAAGTAATAATTTAACAATAAGTGAAATATGATATTGTTCTCAGAGAGTAATTCAAGCAGTAAATTTCAAGTATTTGAAAACAGAAGTTTTGAATTTTTTTCATGGATACATGACCTGTAGAAGGAAAAACTGTATGTTAATATAAAAATTCAGACCTGTGCACTCAAATCTGGAAAAGAGCTTTATAATCTGTTTTAAATTCTTGCAAATGGAGAGGGTCATTATTGTAAAACCATTTATTAAAAATATAAAAAACTTAGCACATTCTGATTAACTTGAAAAGGAAACTAAATGGCATCAGAGAATATGACAATTTACCAGCCAAATTTACCAGTCAAAATACTGCATAATCAATAGATGGAAACACATCTTTCATGTAAAGTTACAAATCCTTGAAAGGTATTTCTTTCATCAATGAAACTCATTATAACTATCAAGATGAACTTGAGATAAACCTTCAAATAACTGCTTTGTGATATATTCAACTCACATTTTTATTTATGTATTTATTGATATATTTATTTTAGAAAGGGAGAGAGTAAGAGAGAGAGAATCAATTTTTATTTTTATTTTTTTTATCTGCCTCTGTTTCTCCAACACTCAGTTGCATACGTGGTGCTGGAGTTTGAACCCAGGTCCTTGTGCGCATGCCAGGTAAGTGCTCCAACCGCTGAGCCACCACTCCAGCCCCTCACGTTTTTAAAATAATGGAGCACGCATGATCACAAAGCTCTTATTTAGGGGTTGGGGATTTAGCTCAGTGGCAGAGCGCTTGCCTAGCATGCACAAGGTCGATCCTCAGCCCTGGGGAAAAAAAGCGCCCTTATTTAAATATAATCAGAAGAAAATAACAAGAGTAAATCACATTAATAATATTTAACGTGGGTGAAAAAATGTGTATAAAAATGAATAAAATACGGTTCTAATTTTGTTTTGTTTTGTTTTTGGTACTGGAGATTGAACCAAAGTTTCATGTGCACTAAGCCTGTGCTCTGAGTTTTACCCCAGGTCCCAAGTTTTTTTTTTT
>PVKS010004743.1:0-90605 GCA_004027875.1 Aplodontia rufa
CCCAGAAGCCGATGTCATTCCTCCACAAACTATCCATTCAACGCATGAGCTCTTCTGGGGGAAAATGCAAAAGGTAAAATTCAAGGTGGATATCCATGATCTGGTTTTTCCCCTCAATAACAAAGTTTATATCCACTGATTGATAATGTTTTGATAATGTTTCTCCCTCAACTGTATTTCTATATCCTAATAAAAAAAAAAGAAAAAAAAACAGATTCAATTGAATTTATATATTTAACATACTTTTGTAAAAAAAATTTGTTTCTTGGTGGATGGATACTTAGGTTGTTTCTGATTTTTGATTAATCTGTTGATCATCTTACAGTGAATATTCTTGCATCTGTCCCCTTGTGTCCATGTGTGAGAATCCTTTCTGGGAATAACTAGAAGTGGAATTGCTGAGCCACAAAGGGTTCTGTTTTATACTTTTCCAGGATGCTAAAAAAGTGCTCTTCAAAGCGGTTATACCCATTTACACTGCCTCCAACAATGTAAGAGGCACTTTCTGCTTTATTGGTTTGTACTGTCAGGTGTTAGACATTTTGCCACTCTAGTGGGAGAGGAATGGAATGTCGTAATTTTCACTTACATTTCAGATTCTTTGTGAGATGAGCAGCTTTTCGCATGCTTCTTGGCCATTGAGGGTTCCCCTTGGTGGATTGCTTGTTATTAACTTCACTGGTTTCCTTTTTAACCTTACAATTTTAGTGGTGGATGAGGAAAGTTTCTGAGAGGTGGATTTCATGAGCAATTTATAGCTGGCAGCTAGACTGTGGACATCTCTCCAGATGGTAACTTACAGGGGCATCCTTGGAATTTACTGCTGAAGGAGAGCTGGCTGACCTTTACATCCAGTTCTTCTCTTGGTGTTTCCATTTTAGCTAGGAAAAAAAATTATTCAGGGTATTCCTTTCTACCCAGAAGAAGGCCATTTTTCATAATTTTTTTTATTTCATGTAGTTCTTTTGATAGTTTTCAGCAAAATCTCCTATCTGGTCTTAGATCCAAGAACAGTTGCGCTTTGCTGAATGTCTGACTTATTTTCCTCTCCATATATATTGTGAATTTATCACTGACCAAATTTGTCCTCTTATTTTCTTGAGTTTTGGTGACCTGAAAGCTTAGAATAAAAAATTTGGCCCGTTCCTAACAAGTACATGTATTTCTAAACCTAATTCCTGGCCCCATTGATGTCTCTACTCCTGTTTCTCTTTCCTCTATCTGTAAGCTCATTGTATTTTATTGAATACAGCTAAGAAGTTTATAAATTAAATATATGGTTAAATAAAATAAAGGACATATTTTATAATGAAAAGAAAAAATTTAGGACAAATGCTTTGTTTTATAGGTGTTAGTTAGGTACCTACTGAACATCAGGCACTTATCAAAAGCATGAGGGTTACAGTGATGATCCAGGTAAAGATGGATGCAGGACCGTCATGTGACTTCAGAACAATGACAGGCATGGGCCAACTTTGCTGCAAGGAGAGGTCAGGCTTATCAGGAAGTCCTGATGTGACCCTAAAGGAAACCTTGCCCCCGTTATGTACCTTTTTGCTGCCCAGTGGTGTGGAAAAAGTGTTAAAATTATTTAGGGTTTTTTGGATGCAGTACTTCTTGTGAGATAGTTTAGAAGACTGAGGTAAATGTGTCTCTATCGAAAATATTAGTGCAATGAAAGTCTTGGAAAAATGTCTCTAAAGTGTGATGATTTTGAAACACTTCATACAAACTTAATATGGTGAAATGAGCATTTCACTCAAGCCTTAAAGTATTTCCTCCTTTTGTGTCTGGTGGAAGGACAGAAGGGAATTGCTTGTTATTTGCTTTACTGGCTTCCTTCTTGCACATTTATGATGTGATAGGCCCCAAGTGTCAGGGAGAACCAACATCTTTGGGAGGAAGGTGCCCTTCTATCTTGGAGGCTGCTCTTTGTGTAATAGGGGAAAATGTTCATGTGGATCCTTTTCAAATAATTTCTCTTTGGCATTTTCAGTTTTTATATTTGTCAAAACTCTTGTGTACATCTTGTCATCCTTTCCTTTCCCTCATTGGGTGGAATGGACCTATAGATGTTGTGTATTCTCTCCCATTGTTTAATGTTTTTCATTTTAACTCATTAACAGCAGGGATATATATTTGCTTTCAGTGTCTTAATTAAAATATTTTATGTATCTTAAATATTTTCAAGAAAGAAAGGAGAAATTCATCCTGGCATGACTTCATCCTGCCCTACCTTTGTAATTCCAAGCATTATCTGTTTTCCTACCCATCCATCTATCCATCCAGTCCTCCATCCATTGATCCACTTACCCACCCACCAATCCATCTATACAACCTTCTGCCTTCTATCCATTCATCCATCCTTTGAGTACTTACCTTGTGTAAGGGACTAAGAAAGGTACTGTGGTGCATATTAAGAATTATAAAATAGTTGTATCTTCAAACATAGTGTGATCTAAGAAAAGTGAACAGAGACACATACTTAAAAAACTGTAGTACGAACTATAATAGAACAATTCCAGGATGGTAGTTTTAATAGCTATATATTTGTACTATCAGGGACTTTATTGATTGCAAGAGACATACATCTAAATCAAACTTTAGGTTAGTGACATCTAGTGTCAGAGATGACTGGATCTAAAGGCTCAAGTAGTATTTTCAGAATTCTGACTCTCTTTATATCTTGTCAGCTCTCTTCCCTTCTACATGCTGGCTTCATTCTTAGTCTCTTTCCTTGTGGCAGAAAATTATCCTGGAAGCCCCAAACCTGTGTCATTCATAGATCTAATTGAGGTCACGTGCATACTTCTAAGCCAGTCATCATGGCAGAGGGGATAGAATTCTCTGTTAGCAAGAGTGTTTAGTCTCCTCTATTTATCTGAGCACTTGGGGCCAGAGGAGGTGATGCAGTTTCTGTTAGAGAATGCTCTAGGGCCATGTGGGATTTGTGAAATGTGGTTCAGCAAAGGAAAAATTGATATTGTTACTGACAAGAGCAGAAGGAGAAGTGACTGGGCCAGGAAAAGCAGGTGGGGAGGATGAGAGGGAGGGATGAAGTACGGAAGAGAGGTGCATTTCAGTGTTCTCTGAAAAGGAAGGAAAGCTGAAATCATTAGATGACAGTGATAAAAGATGAGGAAAAAAATGAAATCCGGTGACCTGGTAACTGACCACGAAACCTGGACAGTGATAAAAGATGAGGAAAAAAATGAAATCCGGTGAACTGGTAACTGACCACGAAACCTGGTCAGTCATAATCTCTTCTGAATCATACTCCATTTTGTTCTTCTTGCTGTATTAGAAAAAAAGAAAAAGTCATAGTGGTAGGGTGGGTGCACTTTGGTGGGGTGGGGTAGGTATCACACATTCTTTCTTGGTATTGCCTGCATTCTGACTCACTGATGTTCCCTCTCTGTTTTGTTGCAGTTTCATTGCAAATCAGAAAAGGTTAGAAATCATCAACGAAGATGATGTTGAAGCTTACGTGGGACTGAAAAATCTGTGAGTATTCAGGACTTATGTACCTTACCTCAGATTTTTTCTTGTGCTCACTGTGGTCAGGCAGGCATTTGCTGATTCATTCTAATATGCCTGCAATCATGTGTTTTCGTAGGACAATTGTGGATTCCGGATTAAAATTTGTGGCTTACAAAGCGTTTCTGAAAAACAGCAACCTGCAGCACATGTAAGTAGATATTGATTTTTTTGCTTCCGCTTCTCAGGACCCAATTTATTCAGTATTTCCCCCTTCTGTTTATTTTCCTTCTTTTCCAACCTTAAGCTTCTTTTTTTCCCCCAAAGTTAGTGTAGCTGTGATAATAGCTTGGAAACATTAGCTTTGATTTTTGTTTGATTTCTGAATGGCTTCAGAGGGGTACTTAGAACAGCCTGTTTATTCCTTTTCATGAATTCCTGGGCCATTTCCATCTTGGACAGAGCAGTAGGCCAACAGCAAGGAGTCTGATGTGAAAACTATGTCCTTGTACAGAGTCCTTGATTCTTTTCCTTGGAATCAAGACATGCTCCCTGGAGCACATCAAACTAGTGGAACTGAAAGAAGCTGACGTGGCTTTGGCCTTTTAGGGAACTAAAAATTACTAATGCTTCCCCCACCCCAACAACAGGTCCTCTTTTGAACCTTCAATTTCTTAACACTGTCTGTTGTGGATTGACATAAGTGGAGAAAAATGAATCATGGGGTACACCAATGTTTCCAACCTTTATGAAGAGTAGGAAATGCTTCCCCCTAAATCACGGGTGTTCAGCTGACTGAAGTCAAATGGTACTATGGAAAATCAGTTATACATTGTTTGCTGCAAAATCTTCTAGACAGCATTTAAGGCAATAAGGTGTGGCCTTCCTGAGTTTTTCATTAAATGGGTCACTCAAATGGAGAATGCCAATGTATCTCTAACTTAGGTTGGTGTCCCCCATCCCCAGAGTTTTTGGGGGTAGCCTCTCCCAGTGGACTGCAGCCTGCATTCACTGGTTCAGTTTTGTGGAGCAAGTCCCCTTTGCAATGATACTTTATGTGTCTCACAGTCTACATTATGTCTACAAGGTTCTCACCCATGTTATCTTCTTGATTATTATTAGTATTATGTTTTGGAAACTTTGTAAGGAGGATTTTAAAGAATTTCCATTTCACAGGCAAAGCAGTCTGAGGAGGTTCTAGTAATTGCCCAGGTGGCAGAATTACGACTCGAGGGCTAGACCTTCTCCATGTTCATATGATAAACATACAGGAAATAAAATTTGTGCTATCCATATAATTAGAGAATCAGTTCTTCTCATAGCATTTGTCCTCTTTCTATTCTTGGGGAGAACAGTTCCCTCGCTGATTTTCATGCCAATTATAAAAGAAATTTTCTCAGAGCAGATTGCCTGGATACTCTATGGAGATTTGTTGATAATCATGGAAAGTCTTAATTTCATAAGCTGATATCATGGCTTACTATTTTATAGGTGGTATTAATGAGGAAATCATTTTAAAAATAGTCTGGGCAGTTAAGATATAAAACATCCTGCAAAAACATAATAAAACTCTAAGGAACTTTATTAACACATTTCATTTAAATGCTTTTTGGCTTCATCACAGTCAGTTTGCCTGTACAAATCTGATGTGTGCGTAGGCCTTGGTAGCATAAACAAGACAGAAGTTGGATAGAAGTAAAAGGGAAAATGCTGTAATGTAATCGCTTAAATGTAATTAATGACCTCAGTGGTTAAGTTCTGGCATTTTCATTAGAGCTGACCTTAGACCCAAATTACTCAACAACCACATTTTACTGGCTGTTTTATCACACCACCGAATGTTGTGATTTGAACAGTGGACTCTGGTTAATTGTAGTTTTATTAATAGACCTTATGTATTATTTTCATGTTGATAAATAGTAGAATAATTTTAACTATGTTCTAAGTGCAATACAAATCTTATATAAAGCCAAATATCAGCCTTTGTCTCCCCAAATGGTATCATTTGAAAATATGAAACTAAAAAGTAAGATGTATGTATCTTATATAGTTTCCTTAGAACAGTTGAGAAGCCAATCATTGATCGAAGCACTATGAAAGAGGATCATATTCACCAAAATATGAAATTAAATCAAGTAGTTTGCTTTTGAGCATGGCAGGGAGGGAGGAGTAGGTTTAGTTCCAACCTCTGCTAATGACCTAGGATTCTGGGGACTGAATTGTTCTCCCCTGATTTCTCACATAAATTACTCTTAACCTCAGCTATCAAAACAGTGAACTAATAAAGAAAAGTGCATTAAAAGTTGTTTCTCTACATGTGGGATATATGGATCCTTTCTTTCAGTCTCCCTGATAATATAAAAAGCGGTAGAGCACCAGCCTGTTTCACTTTGGGTTTTAAGAAAATTCCCATCGGAACTTCTCCTTCGCTTTCACCACTTTTCTTCCTGTTCTGCCCATTCTAGCGTTGTATGGGCACTGTTCAGAGCTCCAGTGACTGGTCACTGAGCATATTTCTTGGCACCTTTAATTCCTGCTTAGCCCCTAAGAATCAACCCAACGACTGTGAGAAAATCTAGTATTTGTATTTTCCAAGGGGCTTTGCAGAGGTGCTAATTAGCTCCTTAGCAAAGTTCTATAATCAAACAGTAAGAGGATTGTTGATTTTTTTCCTTTCCTTCTTCCACTTTTTTGGCTTTTGGCCCCAATAATAAGTATGGTTCATAAAACTCATCTTGTTCTTTGGCCCGTAACCCAGATCTGCACTGTGCTGCTGGCAGCTTGACATAGGCATCTGCTCCCAGTGCAGGAGGTTTACTGGCTAACAGACAGAACCTACATTTTTTTTCCTCTCTCTCTCTCTCTCTTTTTTTTTCAATGGAAAGAGCAGGGCATTTTGGTGCTTTTTCCCCCCTCAGAAGAATGGAGATTTCTGATACAGATAAAAAGCATTTGTGCTTTATAGACTGTAGGAAAGACAGGCAGATAAACTTTTCAATGCAATACAGTCCAGTGAAACCCATTCTTAATCCACATTCCAAAAGAAGAGATTTATGTGGGCACATTTTACAACCTCCCAGTGGATTATATTTTCATGTGGGTGAGCACTCTGCACTTGATGCAGAGAGAGAAGATGCAAGTGCAGAAGGAAAGAGGGTGTCTGGCTGTAGGCAGGGGTTTGGATGAGTAGGAATCTTAATGGAGAATTGTGCAAGGAATGGACACACACAGACTTGGATCCAGAGGCACCAGCGAGGCATATTCTTTATTCATTAAGCTTTTAGCTCATGCCTCTCACCTCCTGGGCTTTAATCCCTTAAAGACGGCTGGTCAGCCACACCGGGATACTTCCCCCCTCTGGTTCTATCAGGCTGACACAACAGTCTGGCCTCCTGTGAGGGGTCAGGACTCCTGTCACCCTCAGATCTCACCATCAGCCAAACCTTTTATCTGACCATCAGCCAAACCTTGCTTGAAACTCAACATGAAGAAGACCCTCAAAGCCTCATGGCTTCTTCTGGTTGGTCCAGGTCTTGGCTGTTTTTATAAAAGTTGATGTTTGCTTTACATTCATGTCACTTATTAAACACATGTCTAGAGGCTCCAGGTTTAGACACCCTTTAAATAACTTCTATCAGTAAACAAATTCACAGAGTGAGCCAGTTGCCAGGATTATGGCTGGGAATTTTCCTCCATGGTCTCATGGCACCAATCATTGGAAAGTCCCATTCATGGACTAAAATGATGTGTTTGGAATATGCCAAGAAATTCATTGTTATTTTATTATTTTTATTAGTTCCACATAGTCTTACATATTGAAGGAATTCATTGCTACGTATTTATATATGCATACATAATGACAAAATAATTTAAACTCCATCCTTGTCTAGGATCTGCCCCCTACACCATTCCCCAATCTCGTCTCATCTGTAATTCCCCTATGTTACAGATATAAATGACCATATCATTATTCTTTTTTTTTTTAGAGAGAGGGACAGTGAGGGGAGAGAGAGAGAGAGTCAATTTTATTCAGTTTTTCATGTGGCTTTCGTTGCTCCAAGACCTCGTTGTGTACGTGGTGCTGGGGTTTGAACTCGCATACTTGTGCTTGCCAAGCAAGTAAGGTAACCGCTGAGCCACCACTCCAGCCCCCACTATTAATTTTTTTAAACCACATATATACTATCTTTTCATTGTCCGGTTAGTCCATCTCAAGTTGGTTATGTTGCTAGATTAATTCAAGGTAAAATCTGATGTATTCCTTGTTTTCTCATTTTTCCTTGTTCTTATTATGGGATTATTCCCATGTCTAGGTCATTTATAAGTAGTCTCAGCAGAGTTTATCAATCAGGAGGTGTGTTTTTTCCTAAAGACGTCTGAAATGTAGTTGGACTCTATTTGTAGCTTTGCATGCCACATAACCTCACAATATTCATGATGCCGTTTAGTTCCAAAGCATCTTTTTTCCCCTAGTGAGTTTATAGTTTTAAATTTTATTTTTTACGTATCTTCCTATTAATTGCTCAAAAGGCCAAGACTCTACAATGTATATAACTTGGCTCTGAATAAACATATGAAAAAAAAGCTTTTGGATAAAAAGAAGAGGTTGAAAATAAACAATATAAAAAATATATATTCCGCTCCTTCCCAATAAATAAGAACTGTAGGAGGAGCAGGGGAAAAACAGCTATCATTCCAAGTGAAAGAGATGATTGGATCTAAGTAAGGCATGTACCAGGATGAAATAAAATTGTATTTTGAAAACAAAATCTCTATTTGAATACATTTTCTCTAAGGTGTAGCATTTTAAACTCACATTTAATGTTTTTGATTCCTTTCAGCAATTTCACCCGAAATAAACTGACAAGTTTGTCTAGGAAACATTTCCGTCACCTTGACTTGTCTGAGCTGTAAGTAATGATTGCGTGGCATTTGGGGGACATTTTTCAAAGGAAGGGATAATTAAGTATTTTTTAAGAGAGTGATACCGTTACAAGTCTATGTTTGTATCCAAATTCTTGAAAAATGATTTCTGGGGTTTTGGCCTCTTAATCTTTTATTCACTCATGAAAACATGATTCAGTAATTTAAAAAATAGAAATCTTAATAGAAATGCCTAATTTTTGAAGAGCTTAAATGTTATTTTTCCAAAATATTTTCTAATAGAGGGAAAAAGAGAAAAACAAACAAACAAGGGGGTTTACGTTAAAATGGCTTTATATCCTACAGTATTTTAGTTCTTGTTATAGGCAGGCTCGAAAGTAAAGCAGACTCATCAGAAAGGAAATAACAGAGGGCAGAGCTCTCTTAGCTTGTATCCTTCAGTGCCAGCTTGGGTGTAGGGAAGATTGGGGGAGAGGGTGGTGTGCCCTCCCCTGCCCTGTCCTCCTCCTATCATTGTGAGTTTTTCTTCTCAGTCTGACACTGCATTCAGTATTTAACTTCAAGTCCTGATTTCCTGTGCTGTAAAATGGTAGGAGAAGCATTGATATGTGTTGCTGAGTAACACTCAGCATTTCCATGTACACTCAGTGCTTGGTGGTAGCACCATGAATCAAATGTGAACTGTCGCCACTCCTGTGCGTAAGGTTCTGCAAAGATCCCTGCACCTATGGGGGCCTGGAAGGACAAGGACTTTGAAGGCTAGGAAATGGTTTTTGCCTGAAACATGCCATCTTTTTATGAGAAGCCATCCGTATTCATGAGGAAATTGTGCAGATCAGAAAATGTCGCTAATGGGGAGACAGTAAGTTACCAGCTAGGAATGGAGGCTACATGACAAAAATCTTAGCAATTGACCATTATTTGGAATAAACTGAATTCAGGGAGTTTAAGTCCTAATTGTTTCTTTTGTAAGGACATTTTTAACAGACACATAATTGCACATATTTCTAGGGTACAATATATTTTGATACATGTATACAATGTGCAATGATCTCATCAGGGTAATAAGCACATCAGTCATTTCAAACATTTATCATTTCTTTGTGTTAGGAGCATTCAAAATCATTGTAACTACTTGAAATACAAATGGTGGTTGACTGTAATCACCCTGCTATGCTATGGAACAGTAGAACTTATTCCTTTCTTCTAGCTCTAGTTTTGTAGCCAGTTAGCAATGTGTCTCTATCACCTCTCCCTCCTCCCCTTCCAGGCTCTGGTAACCACTAATCTACACTCTGTTTCTATGAGGTCAACCTCTGTTTTTCCTCCACATTTTTTAAATTGATGCAGTATAGTTGTACTTGATGGTTGGATTTGTTGTTATATATTTGTACATGCACACAACATAACAATATAATTGGCAATATCACTCCCCAGCACTTCTTTAGCTTCCATATGAGAGAGAACATGCGATATTTGTCTCTCTGTTCTTTCTGAGTTCCTAACACAGGAATAGACATGCACATGAAAGGAAGATGGGAGATCTAGAGTAAGGTACTCTGTAAAAAATGTTGGGTTCCACTGCATAAAATTGGATTGTTTAAAAATTAGTTTTGATTTCAAATTCATATCTCAGTATTCCCCCTGCAGCGCATTTAATCAGTTCATTCAACAAGTGTTCATTATGTACCTATTATATATCAGAATGACTGGGCCATTGGCTAGAAAGGAGAAAAAATTTTGTGTCAAGTATTCTGTTCTCCAAGGGGAGAGATAGAAACCTAAACAGATCAGTGTAACATGCTGTAAAAATCACTGTGAAAGGAGCTTGCACAGAGAGCTGGAGGAAGGAGCCAGCCGTCTGCTAGTGCTGTGTGGTCATATGAACATCGCTCTATTTATAATTAAAGCATCCCTTCACTTCTTTATCCCTTCTGCTGATTTAATTACACCCTCTTTTTAGAAAGACTTTAGTTTTTCATCTACTCAGAACTCTAGGAAACATCTTGGATTACTGGGGTTTAAACTGATTGTGGGTCTCTTCTGTATTTTATTCCATATCTCATAGTGTCAAATCCTATTTTGGTGTTTGAGAGGTACTTGGAAGTGATGAAGCAGACACAAATTAAGCCATTCTACCATGACCACATTTTCCCCAAAGAAACTCCCAGAAAAGTCTCCAGGGATCCCTAAGATTCTTAGAACCCAACCAGAGAAACCACAGGAGTGAATGATGTTGCACAGCTCACGTCCTGTCCTCACGGAAGTCTTAAGCATTGTGGTTAATGCCAGGCAGAGTCTATGTAACGATTTCAAATGGCCTCATTTAAAGGCTCATTACCATAAATGGAATTCATCTTAAATAGGCCACTGAGTATTATAAAAAAGCATTTAAAGATTTTTTTTTTCCTGTGGTTTTTATTTTCTTCTTGACCACTTCCTTCTTCACCCATTGCAGGCCACAGGCGTGCAGACAGCATGGCTGAGGTCTAAACAGTGGTGACTTTTCTCTTTGCAGACCCTCCCACAGGGGGCTAAGGTCGATCTGGAGCTCATTTGCCTGGCCCTTAGAAACCCTGAGCTCGTGTGTGTGTGTGTGTGTGTGTGTGTGTGTGTGTGTATGTGTGTATGTGTAAGACATCTAGAGCTTCTTTCCAGCTTCTTTCTCTCTCTTAATTTTCTTGCATGAATGAAACGGACCCTGGTTGCATCATGCAGAAAGCTAGGAAAGCCGACTTCCTGGAGCTAGACCTCAGTCTTAGATTTCTATTTGTGATTTCATTTTTAAATTGTGACTAAATTTCTGCTCCATGGTGAAGTTTGAGCTTTGCTAATGACAACATTTAATCTCTAGCCTGGTCAGAAATAAGTATATTAGTATCCCTGAAAACTGATTTTTGCGATCTTTGTTTATGTTATTAATAATTATAGAATAGTCATGATCAGTTTGTTATGGTGCCTTACTTTCCCTATGTTTTGAGACTTTTTTCCAGTATTTTTTTATAGCTATTTTGTCACTTATCTTGTTTCCGCCATTATTCTGCAAGGTTTAGCATCACTTTGTATTTTTTAGCCTCTACAATGTTGTTTGCACATAATAGCAGCTCACTAATTATTAGATAAATGAATGAATAATAAGTATTGTAATGCTATGAAAGTGGATACAACTTCCAAACATTACTGGCTAGAAAGAATTCAAAATGTTGTAGCATTTCATAAACACTAGTATAGCTAAAATAAAAAAGAAGCCTGATCCAGTTTCATTTTTGTTCCATATAGGATCCTGGTGGGAAATCCATTTACATGCTCCTGTGACATTATGTGGATCAAGACTCTCCAAGAGACTAACTCCAGTCCAGAAACTCAGGATTTGTACTGCCTAAATGAAAGCAGCAAGAATATTCCCCTGGCAAACCTGCAGATTCCCAATTGTGGTAATTTATTTTTAAATCAATGAGTTCTAGTTGCTATTAATTATTCTAATTGTTTTGGTGTTGTAAAGAGTCTGAGATTACCACTACCCAGATTTTATATAGAGTGCTGTTGATGTCTCTGGTGAGTCAGATAACATTTGTGTGTAGTGTGAAGTCGTCTGGGAGCAACATTACTGAATATTCTTTTGCAAGTGGAATATTGATTCCAAATGGATAACTTTAAAGTGCACGGAGAAAAAATTACACCATTTATCCCTTTGTTTATTCATTTGTTTTTCTATCCATCCATCCACCCAAAAAGTAGCTCAGAGTGTGTCTCTTTAGTGGTCACATATACACTCGATTAGCACATGGGCCTTGTAGAGGTCAGGATCTCAGGGCGATCAAATGCCCTGGCAACACAAGCAAATGCAGTTCAATCCAGCACATTCTTTTAAACTTGTTTTCCTGCCAGATGTCTGTGTCTCTTAATGTGGCGCCCTCCATCTTCCCTTATACCTGCTTGTCCCTGTGTCTGGGTTCAGGATCTCCTCCTTCACTGTTGTCCCCTATTCCTTTCCTCAGTATTTTCATCTCCAGAATTTAAAAGGGCGCCGTATGGTGAAATCACAGCACTATGCGAGAGCTGGTGTGTTACAGGGAAGGAAAATCAAAGTGTTCTGGTGCAGATTTTGTGATTCTGTGGCATACCTCTACAATGCCCACATAGGCGTGTCAATCCTTCATTGAAATTTTAACCAACCAGTCAGTAAGTTCACCATTATGCCTGATCTGACCTAGTGGCAGCTGACACAGCAGAAAGCCATATACACCTGGTTCTTGTCCACAGCAACCTGTCTTAACTACAAACACCTTATTCTTTCTTTTCAGACCCTATTTGAGACTCATTTTTATTTATTTGAGATCCATTTTTATTTAAGAAATATATTGCTGCTACTTACTCTTAATGAGAATGTAATGAAAATAAAGATCAGTGTTTGTTTCTTACCCTGAAGGGCCTTAGAAGATTGTGCTATCCTTCCCCCAGACTTTCTGTCACAAACAGAGCCCTCTGGTTTCATAATGGGGAATCAGTCTTATTCTCTTGCCAGCTTTCCTCAGCTTGTTTTGCTAGTCAACACTTAAAAAAAAAAACAAATAAACCCAACTTTTAATAAATTTCTCTTCCTGATTGATAAGAAAGTAACTGTTCTTTGTTCTGGTACAAATTTGCACCACTGAGAGAAATTGCCTAGAGGGGACAAGAAGTTCAGTGTTGAGTCACCTGGCCTCTGGCTGGCTTCTAATTCCCCCTGGCTGTTGTGACCACACTGGTCCAGCAATGACTGTGAGGAAAAGAGAGAAAGCATCTGCTCCTGCTCTGATTTCTCAAGCTGCCTCTTAATAAATGTCTGCTTTGCCCTTGCCTGAAAACATTTCTTTCTTCTTCAATCTTAATCTTTTGGCCATGTTGTCATGCCAGCATGCCAGCAGCACACCTCTCCTTATGTGTCGTTTTTGGATCATTGTGATTCAGGTAGAAGCATTGCAGGGCATGAACCCATTTTTCGTAATTGAATTGTCAATTTTCGATACTTTTAAATTTCTTTTTTCCTATAAATTTCCCTATGAATTTTTGCATGAGAGTGAGATTTTCAGTTCACTGTCACAAGGGTATAGGTTTGATTGATTGATGATTAGGGCATTCATAATGCATTTCAATCAGTGATGCTTTTCAAAGAGCCACATTACAAGAATGTGTCAGGTGAATCAACACCTATTTTCCAACCACTTTTGTGTTTTTAAACTATTCTTTCTGGTTAGCTTTTTATTTCAAAGTGTTTTTATTTACTTATAATTGCAAAAATAATAATGACACATTTTGTTGTGAAAATGATTTCCTATATTACACATAAAGCTTGTCTTTGTCTTGTTCATCATCATGTCAGGTTGGTAGTGATAGATCCATCATATTCTTTTTAACTCTAGTGTGATAGTCATGATACAATATATCTAATTATACTGAATGTTCCATTTTAGTGGGTATTTTATTTCCCATTACTTTCAGACTATTTCCAAAAGCTACCTTATTCATGTCCTTTGTACATATGTACTAGTAAAAAGCTTTTTCTAGAGTACATAATAGGAAGCAGGATTTTTATTTTACATGGTTTGTACACTAAACATTGGCTGTATCCTTTTTTGCCACCCTAACAAGTTATGCCTTGATATTACCAACTTTTTGTCTCTCAAAAAAATGACATCATTGCTTTTCGATTTCTATATTCCTGATTGCTACTAAACATCTTATGTATTTGCTGGATTGTGTTTATGCTTCAGTGAATTGCCTCTTTGTATCCTTTACTTATTTTCCTATGTGTTTTCTTTTCTTTTTTTTTAAATTTTCATAGATAGTGTTTTTTCCTTGTTTGAAAATTTTAAATTGTATTCCAATTTTGAAAAATATGTAAAGCTATGTACAACACATATTTCAACATATATTTTCTGCAGGTGTATAGAGAAAATGCTCAAAGATAGAAAAAGTGACTTTCATTCCCCGTACTTCTTCCAGCCCATCCCTCAGCTTGGGACTTTAGGATTAGATTGGTACTTGATTTTCTTGAAGATTTCCAATTCCTTTGTCTGTCATTGATTTTTTTGTGTTCTATTACTTCCTCTTGGAGTGATTTTCCCATTTGCTGGTTTGTATCTTAATATTTCTTTCAGAGAAATAGAAAAAAATTCTCCAAGTTTTTGCCTGCTGGAAAATCAATCTGTACTTTTCTTCTCAGTGGAATTGGCTGAGTAAAAAAAAAAATCTAGGCTCAAAACTTAGAACTTTTCAGATTATTTTATTTCTTTGTTTTTGGCACTAAGAGTTGAACCCAGGGGTGCTCTACCACTGAGGTACATCCCCAGCCCTTTATATCCTTTTTTTTTTTTTCGGAGACAGTGTATTATTGCTAAATTGCCAAGGCTGGTCTTGAACTAGCGATCTTCCTGCCTCAGCCTCCCAAGTCACTGGGATTACAGGTGCGCCATCGTGCTGGGTTTACCACATTCTTATTGTATACAGTTGCTGAGGTCAGTGGATGCTTGTTTCCTGCTAGGTAACATGCTTTTCTTTTTCCTTTAGGAGCTTTGAGAATTTTCTCTTTATTCATGTTATTCTTAAACTTTACCACAAAGTAACTAAGTACTGGGTGGTTTTATAATTGTTTGGCATGAGGATTACCTTTTTAATATAGTTTCATGTCTTCAGTTCTGGAAAATCATTTTTATTGATTTGCTCTGCACATTCTTTCCACTTGTTTTTCTGAACGAATTCTTGTTGGATGGATATTTATACTTCTGTCTCTATCCTTCTGAACCTTTCTTTTTTTTAAATTTCAAAAGATTTTATTTTTATTGGTGTATTGTGATTCTGCATAATGGGATTCATTGTGACACATTTGTGCATGCGCCTAGCATAACTGGATCAGTTTTATTCCCCATCTTCTCTATTTTTAGCAATTTCCATTTGCATGTCCTTTTGTGTTTGCATTATGAGAGAATTGGTTTGTTCACTACTTTGCTCTTTAGCCTTTTCTTCCACTTTTGAATGTTTTCCCTTTCAACCACTGATTTTTACTTTTTACAGTTTCTGATGGTTAGCTTTTTATGAGTCACATGCATGGACTTTCCCATGTTGGGGCTCACCCTGTCTCTAGGTGTTAGCAGTAGCACCTAGCATTATCCTTTTCACTCCTATAAGATTCCCACGCTGATGGCTTTGCCTTGGAGGTAACTGCGGCTGTCATTGGATGCAGTGCCCAAGAAGGGAGGTTAGGACCGGTTGGAATGGCAATTTCCCCTGCTGCTTCTACACTTTGCTTAACTCTCACCCTGTGGTTTGGTGGGCCCCACACTGTTCTGCAGTTTCCCCCCTCTGGTTTTGGCACAGCCCAGAGCCACCACCCTGTTTTTTTTACAGAACATACATGTCCGCTTAGGGTTCTACTGCTTTTCCTTAATTCTGTTCTACTGCTTTCTCTGGCTCAGGGGCTCCTCAGAGTTTCTTGTCATGCAAATTTGCCTTCTCATTTATATCATGGTTCTGGATTTTAGAAAATGTTTTTCAGAAAATATCTTTTCTAGAGGTTTGGGATGAGAAAGGGAAGGCTTGAATTTGGAACTTAGTCCTAAGTATTAATTGTCTTTATGATGACTTTCCAACTGTAGTTTTTTCAGGAGAAGATGGACAATTGAGCAGAAAATTATACAAGTGTTGTATTTAAAATCTTTCTCTGAGATTTTGTATTGAAGAAACAAAGAATAACATGCTAACATGTTTAAATTAGATATCTTTTATTTTTTAAAAATGGGTTCATGGTCAACTGGCTTTTTTAAAAAGATGTCCTTTTATTCTTTCTTAAGAGAGAGTGAAAGAAAGAGAGAGGGAGGATCAGTTTTACTTATTTTTTAATTTGGATTTAGTTTCTCCTGTACTTAACTGTGTATGTGGTGCTGGGGTTTGAATCTGTGTCATCATGCATGCCAGGCAAATTCTCTACCGCTGATCCACCGCTCCAGCTCCAAAATGTACTTTTAAAACACATCCCTTTTGTTTATATAAGTTACAGATTCATGGAGTTCATCTTCTTTCCATATTCATTTTTGGATGAGACTTTTATCTAAATCAGAATTGGCTGAGAGTGTGGTCTTGTGTGTTTCGTCGTAAACTGGTGATTTGCCAGTGACCACGGACATTGCATTTAGTTTGAAACAGCACTGTTTTCACTTCAACAAGGGAAAAAGCTGTTGGGATTTCTTCCCTTTGTTAGATGACTTACCATGAGTGCTCTCACTATAGCATTTATTCATGTAGTCATTAGATGGAGAATAAGTTCTCTATGATTTGTATTCAGATATGCATCTTCCATGGTGCCTAATGAACACAACAAGCATTTGATCCTTGTTTCCTGAATTGATCAATTCATATATGCATGGATGCATGGATCATATTGTATTAATGATCAGATTTGACCAGGTTTTTCATACAGGGATGTGAATGTTTCAGTTAATTAAAAATAAATATATTGTTCTAGGCAAATTGTTCCATATTTTAGCATTTTGCAGTCTCCTTTGACATTTCTTTCCTCACTGCATATAAAGGGAGTCTCATTTCTCTTTTTCCTTAAGTTTTTACAGATTAATCAAGCATGGTAGATGGGGCTTGGAGGCTTAACTGCACCAGTCGCATTAACAATCAAAATGTCTTCCAATATTTTTCTAACAGTCCCCACCTGCTGTGAATGACTGTAAATTTATTCATGCTATGAGATAAGTTGAGGTCTGCTTCTCTACCAAGTCTTTTTAAACTTAGAAAAACTTTATTAGTTGCAAGGCAAAAAGGAAAAAAATGTACATATACACTGTTCATCTTAATCAGAATTAAAGGTTGTTATGAACAGTGATTCTGAAGTCTGAAACAAGATTGTACTAGTACTAATGGGGACAGGTAATTTTTTTTGGATGTGCTGATTCATCACTATGTATAAAAATATACATGTACTTTGTTTAGTGGTTTTAATAAATTAATTTATTGCCTAGTACTTTTTACATTTTTTGCTCAATTCCTGTACACATCGTTGGCTTTTGGCAGTTAGTCTCGCAGTATAAACTTTTCAATTATATCCCCTGGATGAATGGGATTATTAAGGATCAGTGAGCTTTATGATTTTTTTTAAAAGAGAGAGGGACAGTGAGAGAGAGACAGAATTTTTGTTTAGTTTTTCATGTGGCTTTTGTTGCTCTGACACAGTTATGTACGTGGTGCTGAGGTTCGAACCCGTGTACTTGCACATGCCAGGCAAGCACCGTAACCACCAAGCTACTGCTCCAGCCCCTGTGCTTTAATTTTTTAAAATATTTAAAGTACAATTTAAATTTTATCTGGAAAAGATTTCTTCAGGATGTGTTAATAGTGCTTGAAATGCTCTATGCTAAGTAGATGGTGCATACATTTAAGACAGGTAGTATTCTTCTGGGTCACATCAAAACAATTCCTCAACCCATTTCATTTGTAACTAGTTACCATAGAGAATGATAGCCCCATAGTGAATATAAGGTGGGCAATTCATTTTGATGGTTGAAGAACTGTGCAGTTACTACATTAAACACATTAAGGGTCCCATGGACCTGCCTTTGGTTTCCTTTTTGTTTATAATTGAGATTTTCTGCTTTATCAATCTTCAGACGTTTAGTGGAGAGACTCCTTAAGACACATCAACATACTGCTACTTAAGATGGTGAAGATCAGTCCACAGGTGCCTGGGAGGAGAGACTTGGTTCTTTGAATTAAATTGATTTTAATGATCTATTGTTAAGATTTACTTTTGGTTTTGGCCACAGCTCGTTGCACACATGCCTGTTTAGCATGTTTGTGCATACTCCTTCTTTTGTTTGTTTTAAACCAGGAAAATAGGCTGGTGGTAAGTCTATTTTGCTAGCCATCACAGATGAAAAGGAAATGCTATCCTGTTGCTCTGTGTGGAAGTTAGGTTGGTTTAGCAACCTAACCGGATTGATGTTTTTCTTCCTGAAAAACATAAAGTCTACTTTAGTATATTGTCTGTTTTGCTTTAATTTTATTAGAGAGAAGATTTTATCTCCTAAAATAAAGCAAACCATACTGTGGATCATTGCTTTTCTTTATCTTTCTAGAATGCCAAATGAAGCTGTATTTTTTTCCCTCCTGTCAGCTGCTGTTTAAATTTTTGTGTTTGGTAGTTATATGGTAGCTGTCACTGCTGTGACATGGCTCACATAAACTTAGAAGCACAGTTTCCAATTTGAGCTTGGAAAGTCATTTTGCTAATTTTCTGTCACTTTTGCAACCAGGTGTAAAGCATTCACTTCTAAATAGGTCAAGCTCCTTTTGGCTTCATTCCTGGTTGTGGAATATGTCTGTTTTGGGACAAAGAATGTGGAAGATATGCCATGAAGATAGAAGAGTAGAGGTTATAGTCTTTTAATATTCTGCCATGTGGAAATTAACAGAGAGATCAAATAAATTTTCAGTTCTTTATGCATGTATAAATAGAAATGAGAAGAGGGAAGGGAAAGAACAGACAAAAATCATAATTTACTTGAATTTTTTTCACATAGAGAATGGTGACCCAACATGGAGTGAACAGAGCAAACAAATATTGACAGAAATGAGTTGAACGAGAACTCAATCTAGACTTCCTAGTAAATACTGAAAATAAAATACAAACTTGGCCCATTGAGTTAATCAAAATGACTAGAGATTTGTTTTTCTTAGTTATTACAAATAGATGGCCTATATAGTTTAAGTTAGTGAGGGGGTAGGGGACCATCGTCCGTTCTACCCACGTGGAAGATTCCTCAAAGAAGGCAGCCACTCATGTGTTGGTTGTGATTGTGGACACACAGATGGGTTCAGGCAGCACCCACACATCAGCTGTTCAGTTATAATAGTTGGTGAGCTTTAACTTCTTCACTTGAAAAATGGATACTATTGGCACCGACCTGCTATCAGTTTTAGGATGAATAACAACACATAGAAAATATTTAAGATGGAGACTAGCATGTATTATGTGCCCAATAAATTCTAGCTATTAATGTCATTACTCTCATCAAAATGAATTAGCTTTAAATGTATTGTAGATGTGGATTTAGATATAGATTTTTTATTTCATTTAATTTGTTCAAAGGAAAATAAAGACTTTACATCTCAAACAAATGGAATGTATTTAGATTGGCTTGGGGAATATAAGACCAGTGGTTCTTGTATAGGAGGACTTCTCTGGGCCATTAATACAGTGATGTGCATTGTGAACATGCAATTTCCTATAAAGTTTTCTTTCTTTCCTAGTTTCATCCTTTCTGCTTCCTTCCTTCCTTACTTTTTTCTTTCCTTTTGTCCTTCTTCTCTCCCTCCCTCCATCTCTCTTTCTTTTTCTGTTGGATCCCCCTCCCAGCCCCACCACTCTTCAAGTGTCTCAAGGAATTAGATTTCCTTGGGACAAACTCTGGGAAGCTTGGTGGACTAGATAATTACTCAAGCTCCTGTTGGTTTTAAGAATAATATTTGTAAGTAGGAGCGACGTTACATGGCATAGGGGTCGGCACAGCCTTCCTTAACAGGATTCCCATGGTGCAAGCGGTAAAATAAAGAATAAACGCATGGGATGCAATTAAACTAAAAAGCTTTTGCACAACTAAGGACTTAGTCAAGAATCTCAAGATAGAACCTATAGAATGGGAGAAAATTTTTGCCTGCTACACCTTGGACAGAGGGCTAATATCCAGAATATACAAAGAATTCAAAAAATTAAATACCAAAACCACTAATAACCCAATTAATAAATGGGCTATGGAACTAAAAAGAAGTTTCTCAACAGAGGAAGTCCAAAAAGCCCATAATCATATGAGAAAATGCTCTACATCACTAGCAATAAGAGAAATGCAAATCAAAACTTCACTGAGATTTTACCTCACTCCTGTCAGAGTGTCAAAAATGAAGAATATAAACAATGACAGGTGCTGGAGGGGCTGTGGGAAAAGAGGAACACTGTTACATTGCTGGTGGGACCATAAACTGGTATAGCCACTCTGGAAAGCAGTGTGGAGACTCCTCAAAAAATTAGGGCTGGAACTGCCCTTTGACCCAGCTATCCCACTCCTGGGTATCTTCCCCAAAGAGCTAGAATTGGCTTACTATATAGATACAGCTTCATCAATGTTTATAGCAGCCCATTTCACTATAGCTAAATTATGGAACCAACCCAGATGCCCCTCACTTGATGAATGGATCAAAAACCTGTGGTACATATGTACAATGGAATGCTACTCGGCTATTAGAGAAAATATTATGGCATTTGCAGCCAAATGGATGGAGATGGAAAAAATTTTGCCAAGTGAAGTATCCTAAACTTTGGGACTCAAGGGCCGAATGTTTTCTCTCATTTGTGGAAGCTAGAATATAAGCAGAAACAGATTGTTAGATGGCTAACCTAACAGTTAACTCAACATGTATGGATTCTTACATGATCATGGGGAACTGTGCTAAGATTCCTGAGGGACGTAGGGAGGGGGTAGGGAGGGGGAAAGGGAATAGGAAGGACATCAAGGTGACCAGAGGGAGGTTGAATGGGGGGAATCTAATCTGAGGGGAACCTCCAACTTCCATGAGAAGTCCAATTAACTTGGGGTTTAAGTAAAGTGAAACATGGAACCATGGCGAACCCAAAGGGGGGAAACCATGGTCTGGCACCAGTATTGGCTTGTTCTGTCATTACGCTGCTGTTCTTGATTGTTTGGTGATGAACCCCTTCTAATTGTAAGATGATGTCTACCGAATAAAAAAAAAGAATAATAGTTGCAGAAACAAAAGCATAGTGTACAATTATCAAACACCTATTGTCTAAACCCTTGTTACTCAAACTCTGTGGAACAGGGAGTTTGTTAGAGATGCAAACTCTCTGGCTGTAATCCAGACCTATCAGAGAAGAAGCCTCATTTTTAAATAGATTCACTGGTGATGCATATGTACATTAAAATTTGGGAAGTTCTTATCTAAAGAAAGTCACTTTTTTTCTGTACATGGTTGATGCTTTTTTGCTGAGTTCTATAGGTAGATATGTCCCTCCTGAATAGATTTAGGTCAAGTACCCGGCACAGAGGTGCCTGTTTGGGAAGCTGGTCATTTCTTATCTCCAGGGAGGTTTCCATTGTGCCAAGACCATTCTGATGCTTACAGCCCGGATTCCATTATGGTAGTGCTAGCAGCTCTTGGAAGCATTGCTGGGCTTTGCTCTGTACTTGTGCCGATTTCAAACTTATTAAGCCAGGAAGTAGTGCCTGGCAAGTGGTTTATACTGCCTTGGCTATTCATGCTTCCCAATTCATTTTTATTGTGCTAATTAAACCTCAAGTGATATTTCAAGTACAGATTGTTTTTCCATTATTGAATCTTTGGCCAGCATATTAATGCTGTAGAATTAACGTGAGTCAGATGCTTACTCATTTGTGGAAGACTTTATATTTAAGAGATCTAGACTTGGCCAATTTTGCACAGATTCCTATGGAAACTGCTATGACAGGGTGATACAATTTCTCTATAAATAAGGAGATTCATTCTTCCTTCATGAAATAGATACAACTTTTGGAGGATGTATCTGACTTTTCTAAAACTCAGATATTTCATTAAGTAAGAATAAAAATGCTTACCTTCACATTTGATTGCAAGGATTCAGTAAGGCAATAAAGAACTAGACAAGAGTTTCTGGTTCAGTGAATGCCCAATAAGTGTTAGTATTACCCTACTGTAACTAAAAGTTTTTAGAGCTATTAATCATATAAGCTTAAGCTTGAAGAAAAACAGCTACTTTAAATTTTATAGGGAAAACTAACATATAACATTTTCTATTAAAATCTCTTTAACCATTCAGGAAAATTAACATATAGCATTTTCTACTAAAATCTCTTAACTATTCTCTTCTCAGAACATAAACTATTAGATACATTTATGAAGGCTTGGAAATACATCTCGTAGCTTTGTATTTGAGGTGCCAAAAGGGGTACCTTTACTGATGGTGGATGGCTAGTGGAGAGTGTGATACCTTGAGAAAAAGCACCATTGCAGTCTTGGCAATGTAGTCTCTCCAGAAGCAGCAGATAAACCTATAAGTACAAAGAAAATAGGAGAGAGTCAATAAAGCACAAACAGTTATAAGCCGGAAAAGTAGGAGAATGAGTAATAACTGAGCCAAAGGTGAGAATGTTGGTTACCAAAATGGTGATAGAGAAAGCCAAGGAGAAACTTGATTTGTATTGCAAAATTGCTATAGCCTCAGGAAGTAAGAGGGTACATACAGGATATTGGCCACATACTCATACTGGATATTGGCTGAAAGTCTCTTGACATATTTTTGTTCCATATAGTCCAGGTGACTGCACCCCTCCTTAAGGCCTCAGCAGAATACTGGAGGATTATTCTCCAAAGTGGATAAAATAACAATTTGGAGGAACTTCAAGTAGAATTGAGGTGTGGGAATCATAGAGAAAATGATGGATTTACTTATTGATTTTTGATATTTCCAATCTTTTTTCTCATCCAAGCAGGACATTGGAAGACAGCCCGCTAATTCTTCCATGGGTCAAATAATTTGTCTAGTCTTTCCTCAAAAGAGTTTAATGATATTGTCATCAGGTTATACTCAGAAAAGAGACCAACAATATTGTCCTATAGTAAATTTGACAGTTTATAAATATGCAGTGCTTTGGTAAAGATGTGTGAACATTCAAGGGTCAGTAAATATTTGAGGTAAGCCAATTATATGAAAGACAAATGCTAAACAATCAAGGAGAGGAATAAAAAAAATTGTAAGAAACAAAATTGATATTAATTAGGGAGAGGAATCAAAAAATTTTAAGAAACAAAGTTGATATTGATTGAAGAAAAATTCAAAACACATTATTATATCAGAGATCAGAAAAGAAATTGCATACGTGAACCAAAACCAGGTGCTATGGAGACTAAAAGTATGACAGAGGAATAAAAAAATCAAAAACTTTACAAGATATCTGAAAGGTATATTTGAAGAAATCTACTTTTAAATACAGCAAATAGACACAAAGATGGGAAATAGGGTAGAAAGGACTAGAAAATTAGATGGGCTATTCAGAAGAATGGACATCCAAATAATTGGAGTTCTAAGTGGTGAGAAAGCATTGCCTCTTTGTTGAAATGGTATTTCTTTTATTTCTTAGTGGTAACTGTAATGGTGTCATCTTCTATTGTTAATACTGTCTTAAATTTGATGAAATACAATATCTATTACCATTTAGATGGTTCAGCTGTCAGTGAGGATTTTATACTCATAATAAGTTTTATCTTCTCATTTAGATAATTTAACCTCATAGCAGTAGAAAAGATGTGAAGAGAAGGTCCTGTTGAGTCTGGTGTGGACATGTGGAAAAGGCTGGTGTTTTGTGTGAATGTAGTCTAATCCTACTTCTTTATGGTGGGAAGTCAGTAGACAAAATAAATAAATAAATAAATATTTAAAAAATAAAACAAAACCAGAGAAACCAAAAAGCAGCAATCTAAATAAACATAATGTTTAGCAAGTATGATATTTAGTGAGGTGAGGATCCATATCAGAAGAAGAAATTCAAATAGATGAAATGTGCACCTCTGGAAGCAGAAAATACTGTCATCTGGGTGAGGTTGGACTTCTGTTTTCTACAGTAGTTTGAATATTTTTCCATAATAAATACACTCTTCAAGTTGTGTTACTGCATGTTTGACTAAAAATATATATAATATATATTATGTATATGTTACCTAAATCATACCACTGGTTTCAAGGATATTTTGTATGGACATGCTCCTTAGTAAATTGGAAAGCTTAATTATCACAGAAATTATGGAGAAATACATTGAGAGAGGAAAAATTGATTTGCCCAAATCTACAGTTAGTATGGGCCAAGTTTAGGGTTGAAGGCTCCTTACTGTGTTCTCTCTTGACCATTGTTTTGTGCTTCATGAATGTTTCTCCCCTCAAAATAAAATTTTCATTGTAATAACAGTTAATATAAATGTTTTCATCATGTTGTAAATAGGATGACCAACTTGAACGATGATAATTATGATTTATATAACTTTGAGATATCCTAACACCGTGATAATTCAAGCTTCATATTTCAGAAATGCTTGGAATCTACATTTTCTTCAATAACCTGACTCTTTTAAACCCTAGGGCTGGGCATGGGTTAGATCTATAAGAGTTACTTAATGTAAGAAGCAGATTTATGCAAAAAATTTAGATATATCTTACCCTTTTTTGTTTTTGACTATAAAGAACCAGAACAGAGGAGATGGGGAAAATGTATGAGTTAAGATGTTGCCCTGTCGGTACAATGCTTTATTTATGTGAAAAAAAACCAAAAAAACAAACAAACAAAAAAACAAAACAAAACTTGTAAGTAACTGAAGAGCAGGGAAGAGGTGGAAGACAACATAGTCCTATAAACTAGTAGGATTTTTTTTAAAAAAAATTTTCTGCAATAGTATTTTTCAGAAATGCAATAATTTGTTTTCAAATCTCGTTACTGCACATTTTTTGGTCCAAATTTCATTTATAAAGCTTATTTGACGCTTTTTCAATCTTAGAAATTTGTTTTAAGCTGTAAAGAGTTCTCAATTAAATTGCTATGATTTTGACAGTGCATTTAACCACCTGTTGATGTTTCCATTTGCTTTTCTTGTTTCATAGGGCTGCCATCCGCAAATTTGGCTGCACCAAACCTCACTGTGGAGGAAGGAAAGTCTATCACGTTGTCTTGTAGTGTGGCAGGGGATCCACTTCCTAATATGTACTGGGATGTGGGAAATCTGGTTTCCAAACATATGGTAAGGCTTGGATTATGTGAGAGACAATGAGAATATTTTGGAACCAAGATTATATTAAACCTAGTGATGACCATCTGATATTTTATAAGCCAACGTACCGAAATTTATGATGATTTTCTGATGCACACTTACATTCCATACAATCTTATAAAAAGCAAAAGAGGTTTGCATTTTAGTTGGATAGACTGGAGAGTCATTATGTCCATACTGACTCTTATGTGTCATCTTGAACAAGGAGTGTGACTATCCCTGTGGTCATTTCCTTTGGAGAAAGATAGGTAGGAATTAAAGGATTAAGGCACCTCCATGCAGTAAGCAATTGATACCCAGAGAAATAGAACAACTTTTCTTTACCTGAGTCTAAGTCTAATTCAGGCAGGGATATTAATTTTATATTAATATATTTCTCTAGTTAGGGAAAGAAATTCCAAATTACGTCACTTTGAGATCATTCCTAATCAAGGTTATTTTTGTGTTAATTCATTTGTAGAATGAAACAAGCCACACACAGGGCTCCTTAAGGATAACTAATATTTCATCTGATGACAGTGGAAAGCAAATCTCTTGTGTGGCAGAAAATCTTGTAGGAGAAGATCAAGATTCTGTCAACCTCACTGTGCATTGTACGTAATCAGACCCGCATGTACTTTTAATAGCAAATGACTGTGGCCCTTCCCACATTTGTCTCTGGGGAGCTCTGGGTGCTTCTTAATTTTGTTTAAATAAATATATTGCAGTGCTTTGTGCAGACATAACTAAGAAACATTGTCAGCTCCCTTCACCTGTTCTTTTTCCTGCTTCTTATCTCTTGCCCATGCATTTTCTTTCTTTTGAACTTCTTTTTGTTGTCTTGTGTCTTCTGTTGTCTTCTAATAGAGCATACTTTGAGCTGATTATCCTCTTGCTAGACTTTCAGTCTAAATTCTGACACACTAGTTTATAAAACTTTTTCCTCTGTGAAAGCACTATGAATCTTTAAAGTAGTGATACTGAAACCATTTGCTGACCTTTCACAAATACCTACTTGTACCATTGAAACGATAAAACCTCATTAATTTGACGTCAAGTTTCTTGTGGGAAGGTAAGACTCCTATTTAAATTATTGAGAATTATTATCACCTGGAGAAAACTTCTGTTACTCAAATGGCTCTGTGTGAAGGTAAGATATAAGATATCAATTCTTCTAGTTTAGCATATGTGCTTTTTTTTCAGGATCATAATCATTTAACATATATTTTAAAGGTCTATATTGTTGCATTCAGTATAAGCATGTATCCAGTATAAGCATGTGTTCAGTGAAAATCACATAGAAGCTTCACATTATGAATTTTGAGCTGCACAGAATAAATTAATGAGGTTTTATTCTGGATTAGGATTTGTATGAGAAAAATATGAATGTGCATGTGTGTAAGTATGTGTGCAAATTACCCATGCATAGACACATGGCCGTAGCTGGTATTAATATACTGGTTATTTTCAGCACATGTTCAGTGTGTTTGTGTCAGAGTGAATGATTGAAATCACCAGCTATGATCATTTGTCACTCTTGTTACCTACCACTATGCCTATTGGGTACTAGACTTAATTTTTTTAAATCATTTTGACCCATCCAGAAACTTGAAGTCAATGTTATTCCCATGCATATGTAACCAGCTTCCAACTTTATGTCCTTAAGTCAGCACTTCACTGAAAGCTCAAATGAGCCTGATGGAAGAAATAAATGGGCCCTAAGTATGGGGGTGGCATGGGCTGGTGGGAGGAAGGTAGGCATGGACCTTCCCTACTCTGTGATCCTTATGACTGGTAACACAGACCTATAAATATGTGTATCTATACATACATGCACCTTTTTTATATAATAGGTATAGAGTCCACAAATGTGTTTAAATTAAATTGTAAAGAAGGAATCATACATTAAAACTAGTTTGCTTTCCAAAGACTATTTAAGAGGGTCTGTGTGAAATATTTGTTAAAGCAAATGACCAAACTTGGCAAATTAAAATTATGTCATTTTAGACTTATTTCTTAAAGTGAGGGTCCCAATTATGACACTCATTTGCATATGTGCTTAAGTTGTGAGGAATTTAACTGTTTATTGGAAATATTTCTGTAGATGATGAAACTAGGTTCATTTTTCAGCTTTGTTTCTTCTTGGATAGTATTCTGGAAGGATTTACTTGAGCACAGACAGGGTGATGTCAGATTATCTGCTTCCTGTTAAAACACTTGGACTTGATTCTTTCTCAGTTTAGGTGAATATCTATGGGTATGGTGGTCTGAAAAGCTGACCTTATCTGCCAAAATTTAGATAAAGAATAGAAGAGATCATTATTAACAACTGAGATAACCATTGCAGGGACTCCACTTAAAGTATCTGTGTGTCTTTGATGCCTTAAATTTCCCCCATTTTATGTGATGGACACATATAGCCAAGATGCAGGGTATGAAGGGTACTGGACTAGGTATAAGGAGACCTCAATCATTATCCATAGCAACAATCACTTTTTTGAACTGTTTGATCTGTTTTAGAAAAGTAGTTATGCAAGATCAGGGCTTCATATTCAATTTCCAAATTCATTTTTTGTTGTTATTTGGATTATTGAGGGAAGAAGTACTATGAAAACAATGTCCCTTGCTATTTTTTTTTAAAGAAAGGGAAGGACAGTGAAAGAGAGAGAGAGAATATCAATTTTTATTTAGTTTTTCACATAGCTTTCACTGCTCGGACACTTTATTGTATGTGTGGTGCTGGGGTTTGAACTCATGTCCTTGCACATGCCAGGCAGGTGCTGTAACCACTGAGCCACCACTCCAGCCCCAGTGCCCCTCATTATTATTGGTGATGAATCTTTATAATAGCAAAGCATATATATTAGAAACCAACATAGATGTCAAGTGAATGCTTTGCACTTTCAGAAATCTCCTGGGTCTGTTTGGAGCTGGTTATCATGTGCACTTACTAGCTTTGAATAATGACTGTGATGTATGAGTCTTAAGTAGAACAGAGCAAGGAGTTTCTCTGAAGCTCCCTATAGGGAGTTTAAATCAACCTTGATGATAACACACAATACTGATGGATTCCAGACTGAATGGTCATGTGTTTCCTTAAACCAAACAATGGGTGAATAAAATCCCTTATTGATGACACAGATGGGGAGAATTCCGAGCTTTCTGATGCTATTAACTCTCTCTTTTTCAATTTAGTTGCACCAACTATCACATTTCTCGAATCTCCAACCTCAGACCACCACTGGTGCATTCCATTCACTGTGAAAGGCAACCCCAAACCAGCGCTTCAGTGGTTCTATAATGGGGCAATATTGAATGAGTCCAAATACATCTGTACTAAAATACATGTTACCAATCATACGGAATACCACGGCTGCCTCCAGCTGGATAATCCCACTCACATGAACAATGGGGACTACACTTTAATAGCCAAGAATGAGTATGGGAAAGATGAGAGACAGATTTCTGCACACTTCATGGGCTGGCCTGGAATTGATGATGGTAAGTAACTCTAACTTCTGCATGTGGGGAAACAATAAAGTTTCTCATTTTACTATTGATGATACCATGGTACAGTAAACCATCCCCAAACCTGGTGGCTTAAAACACCATATTTAGTTTTGCTCATGAGCCTGTAGGTCAGCTGGATGGTTTAATGCTGCAAGCCTTAGTTCTGGAGTACAGAATGAAGAAACAGCAGGTACCCAGGAGATCTGCTTCTGTGGCAAGTGCAGAATATAAGGGGACAACTAGAAACGTGTAAGACTTTGTTAAGCTTAAGTTTAGGGCTGTTCCACTGTCTCTTCAGCCTGTGGGTCATTGGCCAAAGCAAGTCACAGAGCCAAAGCCAAGTCAAAGGGCAGGGACTTGTGCTACTCAAAGAAGGTGATGGGGGCATAAATAATTTTGAATAGCATACTGATATACACAGGGTTACTAATGAGTGTGCTTGAGTACTTCATAAGTAATGTTGTTATTATTATCTCAAATGTGTAATGAGATTTCACACCCTCTGTGGCAAAAGCATGAACAGATGAATTGTGTTTGATTGGCACATGAAATATTTAAAATTTATTTTCTAGCCCCTTATCCATTGTAATGTAGAATCTTGCATTCTTATCCATAGTTCAGAAATTGATATCCTGGACTGTTTTGCTTACCTTGGTCCTTTTGTTGGACCCTGAGGGGTTTTTGTTTGTTTGTTTGTTTAGCCGAGATTGGCAGGGGGGAGGGAGAGAGAGGGAGAATTTTATTTATTTTTTCATCTGGTTTTGTTTTTCCAACACTTATTTGTGTATGTGGTGCTAGGGTTTGAACCCAAGTCTCATGCATACCAGTCAAGTGCTCTACTGCTGAGCCACCTCTCCAAACCCATTTTTTTTCTTTTGAGTGAGACTAGTACCTATCTGACGAATAGTTTGGGTTGAGGAAGATGGTTAACATCAGGGGTCCACTCTGTGACCAGCAAAAGAGTTTTAGTGTGAGGTCCAGTAACTACAATACAATTGTCATTCCTTTACCTGCTTCAGATACTGTCCTTCAGCTGACTATTCCTATCTGATCAATCTTGTTGCCCAAGTCCTTGCTATCATTGTGGGTGCTGAAGCCGTGTTTGGTTGTTGTGACCTGTATGTGAATAGAACTCCTCAACATGGAAGCTATGAGTTAAGTCACAGTCACACAAGGATGACCTAGCAGATAGAAGGGAAAATAGAAAATAGGAAATATGAAACAAGAGAATGCTTGCATAGCCTGTACCTATATGGCTCACAGGGCAGTGCCATAGACAAAGCTGATTCCCTTCCTATTACCGTGGTATTTACTAACCTTTTTAGCTTCACAAACCTCCATGGTGCGTTCAGCTGTGATGGGAATTATGTAAGCTTAATTTACCGTCAGCCCTTCAGGAGCACATACCACAAGCCATGTTTGGACGCAACATCCAGGTAACCCTGGTTGGTGTAGTCATTCCCATTAAATCTTCCTTTTAATTGAGAGTTTAGCTGCTTGGCTCTGTTTGATGCAGTAAAACTCTAGATTACTGTGTTTCTTTCTGCATGTTTGTGGGGACGACAACTTCAAAATAAAATCTGGAGACTCCAGTTTGAGACAATACCTTTTTATTTGTTTTCAAGTAAATTTTTTATTTCTCAGGAATTTTGAAAAGCTGCAAAGATAGTCCACATTTTCCAGAGACCCCCCCCCCTCCAGTTTTTCTCATTGTTAGCATCTTATACTGCTGTGGTCCGTTTGTTACAGTGAAGAAACTGACACTGGTACATTACTATTCACTAAACTTCAGACTTTATTTGAATATCACTATCAACTATTTGAATTTCACCATCAATGGCTTTTTGAAACTGTTGGGGGTGAAACTTGATTCAGGGTGAAGGTCTGGAGTTTAAAAACTACAGAAACAGGTCTGCATCCTTTGATATCTGCACTGTTGAAGCCAGTGAGTTCTATTTTAGATGGGATTTTGATGTATTTCTTTTTGAACATTTTTATATAGTGTTAATGTTTGGTAGAGCTAAACTCCTCTTATCCTCGTGGCCTCATTTTTATCAATTATTTGTTTTCACCTAGTTAGTGATATAAAGGATTGCTTTTGAGCATTTAAATAACTTGGAGTCTCTCAAATGCTTTTTTTTCTAAAAAGAATTATTTACTTATAGAAAGCAAAAATTAAGCAAAATTTGATAAAATATTCTCTCTTTCTCTCTTGTTCACTATTCATGTTTATTATATCTTTAAAATGTAAATATCTGCTTTTAAAAAGTACAAGGATTTCTTTTTTCTCCTTAAGTGTTTATTCAAGGACCAGCTATCAAGGAGTAATAAATGAAAGTGGAAATGATGGTGACTTGGCTCAGGGTGATAGTGGATATAGATGGCCCTAGTGGGCCATAAACCAGTGTGAACAATTAAATATTGACCTCACTTAGCTTCTGAGATATAATCTTTGTGGGCATTTATGAGATTCATAGCCCTAGCATTCAGATGATGACTGTTCTTAGAATTGCTTCCTTTCCTTCTTAACCCCCTTTAAAACTAAGGAAAAACAAATGAATTGCAAAAAACAAAACAAGACAAAACAAAAATAATTCCCTGATGATCCTTTCCAAGTTAGGGACAATGAGTCAAGGGTGGCTTTAGTTCCCTTAGTTCCTTTAGTATTTCTGTTGTCATTGAATAGTAATTTAGCTCTTACAAATATTCTTGATAAGAAATTTCATCTCCTTTTACTCCCAGGGTTTTTGATGAGATTCCTTTAATTTAAAAAAAAAATTAATTGCAAATTCCCTCTTTTACTATGAAGCAGGCAGCCAAAAGAATTAACACAGCAACCCTGGTGTTCCGTAGAGTAGTTGCTCTGCATTCATCTTAGAATGGAGATTTCCAGGGGATGGTCACTTTGAAAATAGAGAATGAAGAATGTTAAAAGAAATCAAAGCATAAAGAAAATCAAATAAAAAGTCCCCACAACAAAACTTGGTGACCATGGAGAGGATAAACTGATTGGACTTAGTGACAGTACTGATTGTCTTTGCGACTGGGTGGTTTGGAAACTGTGGGTAACAGGTGCTATGCTCTCCACAGCAGAGGAAGGATGGGGCAGCCGGACCTGGAGCTGGCATTCACCCAGCACTGGCTCAGAAGTGCCATTCACAGAATGGGAGGATGTGAGGCAGGCATTTGAGAAAGAGGCCTGACAAGCCAAGGTCCCCATATGAAGTTTTTTTGCGGGTGCTGGGATCGTGTAGACTCTACTGTGTGGACCCAGGATGTTAATAAGGAAGGATCTTTAGATGTCAGTAACCAGTGTCTTCTGCATCTTTTGGCTATTGAACCTGGATCGCTATTGAAAAAGAGAGAAAAGATTTTTTCAAACTCCAGACATTACCTTTGCTTCAGTGGATCCCACATTATGATTTGAACTCAACTCTGGTTAGTTTGTGAGAGTATTTAAAACACAAGATGCAATTTTAAGCTTCGGAATGAAATCTAGAGACTTGTAGTGTTTATCTTTCTAATACACTGAAGAGCATATTTTGTGATGATCACCCTAGTTTTATTTTACATTTGTTTTTCATTGGGCCTGCAAAACTGACTCACTAGAAATCTTTCTTGGTTTCCAGCAGAGTAATTTACTATCCCTTGTTGCCTATCAGAATTAACTGGGGACTTTCATTATTATTTTATTTCATTTCATTTTTTTACTATGCATTCCTGAGGTCCAAATTTAGCAATTATGATTTAGTGATTCCCAGATTGGACTTCAGCATTTCTAAATTTTTAAGATACCCAGTGAGTAACCAAGGGTTAGCATCACTGCTCTGAAGGACAACTCTGAGCCACCTAAGATTTGTCTGCTCATGATTGAGTAATAGATAATCCTTTTGTTATTTTGGGCTGCAGATAGAATCTCAACTGAGAAATAGCATGTCCCATCTGAGTTGGAAATCACAACTCTGGACTTGATTTCATGGCCAATTTCTTATTTTCTTTCCAAATTGAGGTTAGCATAATTGGGGTAAGGGCTGGAGTTTGCTTGGGTTTCAGCCCTTCTGCTGCTTGGGTGGAAAGGCGTAAGGGTGTGGGTGGCAGGGAAGTTTGTTAGTTGATGTGCTCTTGGGACTTGAGAATGTTCAATGCTGTAACTTGAACTTTCTCCCCTGCAAAATTTCATGGGTTTTTGGAAATTATTCTCTCCGCCATTCTCATGGCACAAACAAGGAATGGGCTCAGAACTTGGCCCAGGTTCAACTGATAGATGCAGATCCTTTCTCCACAAAGGAGCTTTGTGCTGTTGGGGTCTCTCTGCCACTCCATGTGGCCCTGTTGACAAGACCTGAGACACCACCCCCAACACAGGTTTTCTCCCATGCTGCTTCCATGTGATCCAAGGGGGAGTGCTGGAGATCCCTTGTACTGACACCTCTGGATGTACAGGTTGACCAAAGGCTACCTGAATCCCATGGCTGCAGGTTGCCTTTGCCTTGTCTGATAGAAGTCAGACTTGGTCCTCTGAGCCTTCCAACTGCAAGGAACCCAGTTAAAGCTCTCAAGAGTGTTTCTGTGGAAGCCGCCTTTTGGGGGCAGAATAGTATGACAACATTTTCCCAAAGAACCTTCTTTATAAATCCTTCATTATTATTTCCTCCTGGGGACCACTTCGATTGTCACAGTGAATTAGAGATTTTGAAGGCCATAGGTCCAGTTTTTAGCCAGTTCATGAATGCATTGTGATATCAGATATTGAGGCAGGGAGAGTTGACATCCTGTTTTATACTAGATCACAGGGATTTTGAGCAAGATGTCAAATATCTCTGGAGGTCTGAGAAACAAAGGGAACTAGTGAGGTATTAAGCTCGAGACAACTTAAGACCCTGCTTCTTAGGATGCTGGCGGGAGTGAAGTATAGGATTGGCTAAATAAAACAGCCTCTCTTCCCAATAAGGAAAACATTCCAACTACCCTGAAAATGAGAAAAGGTGGAGAAACTTGACCTTTCATTTCTGCCCCTGGCTCCTCTTTGTGGTTTTCTTTATCCTAGCTATAAAAGATCAGCTTTGAATTTCTAGGGATTTCCCCATCCTGATATTAGGCAGGATCCAGCTGAATGAAGATATGTGCAAATTATAGGCAATAAGAATAAAGGAACCCCTTTGAATGTTTTCTTTTTTGTGGGAGCCACTGAACAGAAAAAATAAAGTGGAATAGGTAGAATTTCTAAGATTTTTACTATTAATGAGATAAACTCCTCTAACTTGCTGTTGACCCAAGTGACTTCATGTCTGGTGTTTGTACCTGGCATGCCAATGTAATTAACCTGGGTTCCCCACAAGGGGAAGCTCTGGCATGGTGGGAAGGGTTTGGGGTTCAGATGCAGCTATGATTCAGTTTCAGATCTGAGCCATTTTCCACTACCTGTATGGCTTTTTAACCATTAGGCAACTTTCCTAACACCGCAGAGTGTGGCTTTTTCTCTAAGTTTCTAGCACCTACTTAGAAGGCAGTTGTGAAGTTGAGCACATCTGAGGGGCCTGCTGCAGTTTCTGAGCATGACAGGCGGGCACTCTTCCTCTTACCAGGTAGGCACTGAGGGTCTAATAAAGAAGCCACGCATTCTCACCTCCTTTTGTGCCATTAGTGAGAAAAGTTCTGCCCAGAAAGCCTTACGACAGCACTGGTTTCGTCCTGCCCCATCTAGAAGCATGGGCTTGCAGGACTCTGCCATTTTTACCATGGGAGCATTCTAGAGTTGGCTCTTTGTGGAGAAAACTAAGCTAAGATTTAGTTCCTAGAAAGGGTAGGTAAATGTAAGCTCTTATTGGCTTACATTGCTTTCACCTTCCTCAACCCCCTCTGAAATGGGGCATAGATGTGTGTCATTGGGGACGAAGTCAATTCTTCTCTTAACAATAACATTTTTTTTGCAGCTGTGGCCAGAGATACCCTGGCATCAATATTTGAGTATCTAGCTATTGATATATATTTCATTGAAAATAATCATCCTTTATGCATTGTGGAACCTGTTGACTCTAGTAAAACTCAGCAAGCTGTAAACTAGGGTTTCTCAAACTTTAACACATACACAGAACTCCTGAAGACCCTGTTCCAATGAAGATTATGATTCAGTGGATCTGGAAAAGGGCCTGAATTCTGTATTTCTAACAAGCTTTATGATGCTGCTGGTGCTGTGGACTACACTTTGAGTATTGCCCTGCAGAACCTGGAGGAGCCACTGAAGAACTAACTGGTCAAACATCCATCAAGATTATTTCATTGATTCTCCTTGAGGATATTGAATTATAATGATGATAAAAATACAGAATAGATGGTGTGCTGAGATGCTCTCTAACTGGGTTTTGCAAAGAGTAAGATGAATTCAATACGTAGCTTAGGAGAATGAATTAAAAGTGGAGACAGCAGTTGTAGACACACACCTACAAAGTAGGGGGTTATCTAAGGATTCTCTGAAGATTCTGATGTATCCTATTTAGCTTACAGGCCATAAATAAGACTTGTCTAAGATGAAATTGATCCCCCATGTGGCTGTCATTGGAATTCAATCCTACATATAGAAAAGTCCCTGTATGAACAGGCAAATGTGCTTGGAGACTGAGTAGAGATTAGAAGTGATGAGAGTTTCTTTTCAAGCAGAAACTAATGGCAGGGAGATCATTTACAATTTGTCATCAGGAAGAAACCTGAAGCCTTTGTTAGCATCTTCTGATCAGATAGCACAAGTTCCAGAAATTTTGAGGGTCAGGTATTTCTCTAAGTGTGAGTGTGTTGATTGAGAGTAGACTGTTTTTTCAAAGTCATTACCCGAGGGGTTTCATACTTTAGGCTTGGAATAGACCTTGCCAGAGCACTTGATGATAAAATACCCTTGTTTTGAAGCTTTGCATTTTTTTAGGCGGTGTGTAAAGAGTGTCTCTCTGGCCCACTCATTCAGGAAGAATGTCACAGCTCCAGAATGCTCATTCACACAAGCAGTGGGAGTGAGTGACTTATGCTTCCTAATTCGGGAGCAGTTTTCTCCTATGCGAAATGCGTGTCAGGAACAAACTATAAATATTGGAAGAGTTTTCCCACTGCTTCTTCTGTGCTGTTTTATCAAAAGATTCATGACGTCTGTATGAACTAGATCTCCCTGCAGCATTTAGAATCATCCCAAACTGGCAGATTGAGATTTGGTCTTACCCAATGAACATAGGGTACAGAAAATTTCTCCCAAAGTTAAATGTTAAGAAATGTACCCCCACCACCACTACCACTCGTTCCTTAAGCCATTTGTGGGGCTTTGTTTCTTGCCTTGGATGGGGGCGGGGAAGAAAAGAAAGTTCTCTTTTTCTCCCTTAAATAATGGAGGAGAGCATGGTTTGGCCACAGACTCATAATAATCATGATAATTAAGACTTATATTTAAATAGCTCTTTATATCTCAAGAGGACTAGTGTTAATTAATTATGCTTTCTGAGGCTCCTGAGGATTTGCCAGAGCCGATCCTATTATCCTCCCCTGTCCTATGGAAGACTCTTTTGTCACAGAAAAAAAGTGAAGAGATTCCCAGAGCTGCATAGCAAATTAGTGGGTCAGGCAGAAATGAAACGCAGGCATCTGTACCCCTGCGTTTTTGGGCTCTGAGTTCAGCCTGCTGTTCACAAAGCAATGAGGAAGAGGTCCTGGCCATCAGAAGGCCATCTCTCATGCTCTAGAAAGCACTGTTGACCAAAAGCAAGGACAGTTTATTTGAAGAGTTCAAATTTTTTGTTATTGCTTTATCATGTGGAATTCTTTGAAATATTTTTCAAGATCACACTAAACAGAGACTGTAAATAGAATTGGAAGAAAAGTCTTTTTCTTTCTTTCATTTGAAGAACATTCGAGGGAGACTAAAAGCGTAAAGGAAAAAAACGGATGTGTGCTCCTGGCCTCTATCATTATTTTTATCTTGGTGTCAGAACATAAAATGACTCCTACTGTCAGGCTGCCTCTCTTCTCACCATTTTTTTTTATCCTCTGAGAGTGGCTTTTCCTTTAACTGTGGAGTCTTACCGATAGCAAGTCATTATGATTTACTCATGAAGATTTACATAAAATTCTAAGATTTACTCATGAGCTATAACTGAGATTAGAAGCTAGAAAGGAAAAGGGCCCATGTTAGATTGTTTAGCATGGAATTCAGAAGATGGTGCATTGCTTTGGTTTGCTAATGTTGACAAAAGAAAGATGGTGATTATATCTTTCATGCTTGGAAGGCTCATAGCCTAAGGGTTCATTCTCGGAGGTGCAGACTTGAGACCTGTTTATTCCAGAGCTGCTTCTGGACTACATTCAGCACTGCGACATGGTCAAATTACTCTTCTCACTTGGTGCATACCAGGCCATGCTCTGGACCTGGTACTCTCTTCCCATAATTCCTCACCACATTTTCAGATCAAGAACAAAGCAGAAATACACCTGGAATCTTAAGATGCTTATCAGATTCTTCAGAAAACAGAATCTAACCATCAGATGAGTAGATCTGTACCTGGTCCTCACTTTCTTGTGACCAGGAAGCAGCTTCAGTTTTTACACTAGAGTGAGCTGTGGAGGGATAAGTCAGCCTGCTATTCATTTGGAACACCAGTGGATTGTATAGAGTCTCCAGATTTTCATATTTTATTCCATAGTTTCTCAGCATGAAGCTTTAGGGCTTGATGAAACCTCTTGATAACTGGAACTGATATTTCTGACTTGATGAGAACTATTCAGGTAGTGCTCAAGGGAACATAAGGACACTTTTCAGATCCTCACTTCAAGATCAGACTCAAGATGGATGCTACTCATTTATCTCTCCTTCATTTTCTTTGTTTGATTTTTTTCTCCTCTCAGCCAGTGTTTATTTTGCCTCATTTACCTTTTAGTCCTGAATATCTCCAACAAGGCTCTCTAACTTACCATGTCATAGTATGTAACAGTATATAATGAAATATATTTAAGTTAAGAAATTAGACTTAAAAATGGGCAGAATATTTTCAAACTGTGGCATTGTCAGAAGTCTAAAAAAGAAATGGTTTTTCTGTGTCTGCATTTAAAATGAGTAATGAGAACCTTGTTTTTTCATGAGCTATAGCACTGTGCATCCTCCTTTGTGCCAGTCTTCATAACGCTTTGTACACAGTGGCATTATGTATTGTGGAAAGCAGATGTTTTAGTCAACATTTTTACTACTGTGACCAAAATATCCAATAAGAACAATTTTAGAGGAGGAAAAATTTATTTGGGGCTCATGGTTTCAGAGGTCTCAGGCCATAGATGGCCGATTCCATTGCTCTGGGCCAGAGGCAAGGCAGTACATCATGGGGTAGCTCATGGGGGAGGAAAGCAGCGCAGGACATGGACACCAGGAAGCAGAGAAACTGAGCTCAGCTCAAAAAACATACACCCCAAAAGCTCACCTGCAGTGACCCACCTCCTCCAGCCACACTTCACCTGCCTGTAGTTAATCCCTAAGAGGAATTAATACGCTGATTAGATTAAAGCTCTCAATAAACCCAACCATTTTACCTCTAAACTTCCTTGCATTGTTTCACACATGACTTTCTGGAGACACTTCATATCCAAACCATAATAGTAGACCTTAAAATGTAGTGCATTGTGTTTGGGAGGACAAAAGGAAAAAAAAAGAAAAAAGAAAAACCCCAAAGCTATTATTGTTCCTCCTACATTGCCTTTCCGCAGATTTCATAATCTTACACTGAATTTGCTTATTACTGACAATGAAAGTAACATAATAGTACTTATACATCTGGGAACATAAAGTTAGGGGAAAATAGTGCTTCAGAAAGTTTAAATGTGGCCTAATTGTTTCGCTAGTGAACTTGTTAGAGAAGAATCATAAGTCTAGAAAATGAACTGCTTTCTATATTATGAACTAACCTATTTATTTGTGATCTTACTCCAAATCCTATTTTCCTGTGCCCCCCATTTGCTGCCTTGAATTGATTTGATGCTCTGGGATCCTCCTAGGGGTTTGTGTGGGTGGTGTGTTTGGTGTTCCCTTTCTGTGATGCAGTGTTTTGATTCTGTATGTTACTCATGATCACTGAGACCGTTTAAATGTGTGGCTAAAATAAACCTGGCTACAAATCTTGAGTCTTCTTATGTTTTTATGGAATCATACATGTAAAAGCAAATGATCAGGCTGGTCCCAAGCCATAGTCTCTGTCCTGTGTCTCCAGCTGTCTAATCAGAAGTTTTACAGGCATGCATGTGGACAGCCCAGCTGTCCTGGCTCTGTCCTTATCCCTCCCTTGGATTTGGATTAGACCTTGCTCATGATGGTGGTTTGACATGTTAGATTCATGATGTAGGGAAAAGACGGAGCCAGTCTAGGAAGAGAATTCTGTGTCCCTGGCACTTGGAGTGGAGTCTAGAGGTGAGGTGTAGCTATTAGAGGGCCTATACCCTTGCAGACACTGATTGTGCGTGGAAGGACAGAGTGAGATCTTCTAAAATAAGGGATTACTGAGCAGCTCAAAGAATGACTTGCTCCTTGGGGCTGTAGAATCTTTCCTTCAGCAGGGGTAGTAAATCCCCTTGGTGAGGGTGACACCATTTGGCCTAGGGACTTTGCAAAGGGAGAGGACTTCAGAGGATTGGTGGCTGCCCTGCAAATGACATCAGGCAGGTTGGCCCTGGGACCTCTTGCTGCTTCATTTGAAGAATCAGCCCTCAAATTGCAAGGCAGCCTTTAAATCCCTTTCCAGCGTGTCATTTCATCAACAAATAATTCTGACAATACATTTTGATATAGCACAACTCAAAACTACTTTGAAATGATGTTGGAGTTAACAAAACTACTTACAGTTGAAAGTTACTGGAATCAATGACGTTGCATGTATTGATGCAGTGCAGTCATGGAGAAATAGTTGGGTGCACAGGCTGACTGCACAATTTCGGGTGATGCTATTCACTTAGACTATTGTCTGAAGGGTGTCTGTGTAGTTGTGCAAAGCATGGACTGCACATCAGTATGCAGCATCCCTGAACTGAAATGCTCAGACACCCATTTATTTTTTTTCCTGGTTAAAATAGATATTCTTCTGGCTGAAATGTGTTAAAATTCTAATTTGAACATTGGGGCCACTTTTGTTTGGTTCTTCATTTAGCCTAACCTTTATTATTCACTGGGGAATTCATGAGCAGAAAACGGGCTCATTTTACTTTATTTTAATGGCATTTTTTTTCAGTTAAGTGTTCTGAAGTGAAATGAAAACTGAGTAAGCTTTATGGTTTTTGCAAGTTTTACTGTTTTACATGGCAAGTGAAGATGAAAAGTATAGAAAAGAGCTTTGGAAATTCATTTTGCAATCACTTAAATGTTATAACAAAATTTAATTTTACTTCTAAGAAGGCTTTAATGTAGAGACCTAGTTATCTCTGATCAGAGAATAAGTAGCAAATGTTTTTTGTCAACAATTCTTGTTGATCCTGAGTTAAAAAAAAACAACTATTTAAAATGATTTTGGTAAGTTTCATGGACATACCTTAAAAGCAAAAATTCTGATCAGCCTGAGGACTACAGAACAATCAGAAAAATTAAGTTGCTATTTTTACATGTCTTTCTGATGTAACATTTATTTATAATTTCATATAGCAATAATTTCAGTAGAGAAAATATTTTTTCTGTATTGTGTTAAGACAAAAAAGGGGCATTTTTTCAGGCTTTGAGCCCTCCCTGAAGACTAGGGGAAGAACAGCATTGTGCTTTAGATATCATTTTGCAATGTGTTAATAATATGTACACGAATGCAACTGGCACTGCTATATATAGCTTGACAGTACCCCCTAAACCATCAGAGAATAACAAAAGTGGTATAGAAATTACCTGACTCTTGATTAGAAAGAACAAAATCACAGTTAACATGGCTGACTTTGTATAATAGAAACAGTATATTTAAAAAAATGGTCATAATTCACTGATGTCTGAGGTTTTCCCAAAGTGATCTGTGATTTCTCATTATTCTTTTCTGTTTTGGGGGGATGGGAATAAATTGGAGGGAACAGAGGAAGGGAACAGAGTTAATATGAAGTGAAGCCAGGCTTTTAAGTTTTATTTACTTACTGTAAAACAGTCTATTTGATTATAAAATCTTCAATGTATATTTAACATATTTATTTGGTAAAGGCTAGTCACTTTTTAACTCCAGAATGCATACTTATGAATATTCGCTGTGTTTTTCTTTTTAGGTGCAAACCCAAATTATCCGGATGTACTTTATGAAGGTAGCTATCATGTTTTCTTCACTTTCTATTTTTTTCAAAATGTTTTTGTACAATGAAATAAATCAACTAAAGTAAGACTGCTAAGCTCAGTTAAATATACATTTTAAGTGTTATGTGGGCCAAAATAACTTCTTCAGAAATCATTCAGTATTGATGGCCATTTTCCCTTGATATTTTCAGTGCCTGTAAATAGCACTTGCTCCCTCCCACTCTGTTCTTGGAAGTAGTAAATCCATTCTTCGGTAATAGACATTTTGTTTCCATAATTGGGAACTAATTACCTGTTTAAAAGCCATGACTACCAAGAAAAGGGAGGTGTATCAGTTTCTGGCTATGACTGTAAACCGAATTCAAAATTGTTTCTTGTATATTGAAGAAGTTGAGCTCCCAGACAGGAGCTTCAAAGGGAGGGCTTGCTTTAGGCTTGCTTAAAGCTGCTGTTCAGTTGTATCATCAGGGACCCACGTTCTCTTCAGCAAGACATTCCCTAGCCCATGATGCTATCTTCACCAAAGGCTGGTCCCTTATGGCTAGGAATTCCAGGGGGACTGGCAGAGGGACTTTTACCATTCACATTAATGGGATGAAGGAAAGAGTTATATAAGAATGATTTAAAGTTAGATTGGTTAAAATGTTATATTTATATATTTATTCTAAAAAATCTGTTCTTTAATTTTTTATTTAAATAAGCATGTAGATATTTTTCCCATAAAACCAATCTGAGGTTTTATGTTTATTGCATGTATGTGTGTTTAACTTGAACTAATTTAAACCAGGCATTATGTTGCCTTTATTTCTTCCCAGCTGTGGTTGGTTGATTTTGTTTGTATGATTTGCATGTTTTTGCTTTTATTTGCCCTGATATGATTTTTAAAGAAAGAATATTTCGAATTGTTTAACAAAGTAGTATATTTGAACTGTGATTTTTACATTTGGAATTATGTTGTGGAACATTTTCAATAATTTTAAGACTAAAAATGTCATCTTCCCACTGGCCTCAAATCCTACTTTGGGTCAAAATGTCATGATATTACACTACAGATATTTCAGTGATCTAAATTTTGCATGAGTAGGGTTGGCTGTAATATGAAGAGGGAAACTAAATCAGTGAATTTTAAGATCTCAAAATGAAATCAGTGAGAATCTGGTTTTTGGCATTAAAGATAAAATAGCAAACAGAAAACAGGTGCTTTTTCTGTTATGTTTTATTCACATTCAAAGGAACACTCTGTTGGTAAAAATGTTATTTAAGGGGCTGGAGAGGTGGCTCTGCAGTTACGGCAGTTATGGTGCTTGCCTGGCATGTGCGAGTACCTGTTTGGAATTCCAGCGCCATGTACACAATGAGGTCTCAGAGCAGCGAAGGCCATGTGAAAACCTAAATAAAAGATTGTTTTTCTCTTTTCTCTCTTTCTATCTCTCTCTCTCACACTGTCCCTGTCTCTTTTTTAAAAAATGTTATTTAAATTGGTTGTCCTGAGGCCAGCATGATGATTCTATCTAGAAAATTTTAACTGAGGCTGAGTTAATGAGGTCACTTGTTCAGGATGGAAATCAAAAACTCTGCTCCTACTTAGAATTAAAATACAGACATTAATAAACAACGTTGTGTGAAGTACATTTACCAAATATTTTGTGATATTTTGTATGATATATTAGTAATAAAAACTTTGATTACCTGTAAAATTTTATTCATCTATCTCTATCCTGATTCATATAGTCTGAAATTGATCCAGAAAATGGCAGTGCCTTTGAGACTTGGTGGAATGATAATATACCCTTCCATTGTATAAAGACTTTGAAACTGAAATTCTGGCAGCTTATATATAACTCTTCAAAATTGCCCTTTGTGGACCTACATTCCATATTGATGTTTATATCATGTTCTATCTTAAGCACCTGCCCTCAACTCAGATAAGATGCACCTCCTCTGGGAATCAGTTTTAATTGTTTGAAATCTGGGTTAGTGTCTGGGCTCTGTCACTGTCTTGCCAGGAGGGCTTGGAGGAGTCATTTCACTTTCTCCAGATGATAGGCTTCATCTTAATGACTTCTCATGTCTAGATATCTATGATTCTAAGATGTTTGATTCAAGTTTGTTTTCAAGATGCCATCCATCAATAAAGGGATATATATAATTATATATGTATATAATAATATATATATATAATTATATACATATATATATATATATATATATATATATATATATATATATATATATATATATATATATAATCTTAAGAGCAAAGAACCCCTAAACCAGGTTTAGAATTTGGCCAACGAAACAGTGACACTGACATCTGGAGTGACTAAAACACTGGTGTGGGGCCTTCCTGATGCTGCGGTAGATTTAACCCAGCAGCCAGGATGTGTTCCTTCACAGCCAGGCTGTGCGTGGGTGGTTCAGAATTTCTATGATTTGTCCTGCTTCATTCTGGATCTTACTGTGGCCTTTTTGTGTGTTGACAACCTAATGACAATTTCATGTTCCTTCTCTTTCCCCTTTTTCCGATTTAAGATTGGACTGCAACGAATGACATTGGGTATGCCATGAACAAAAGTTATGAAATCCCTACCACGATTGTCCCTGGCAAAACCGGTCAGGAGCGCCTCTCGGTGAGTGTGTCAGCTAAGTGTTTTCTAGATTGGTTCGGATGCTTACAATATTGTAGGAATGTAGCTGCTCTCACAAGACATTTTTTACTGTTCAGATGTAAACAGGCCATTAAAGTTTGGAGGGATTAATACAAACATTTAAGAAAAATGAAGGTGCTGACATATTCGCTTCTCCTTTTGTGCACCATGTTGGTTAAGAGGTTCCTGTTTCAAGTGTCTTTGCTTTATTGGATGATCACTAGAAAAATTAAAAAAAAATTGCTGTTCTCATTCAACACACCTTCACACCTGTCTGTTTGACATTTAAAAATTTTTTTTGAGTGCCCACCAAGTGTAGGAAGCCAGTAGTTTCTGGAGGATATAAAAATACAAATGAAATTCAGGTCAGTCATTAAGAAGCTTGTACTTCAGCCAGAGACCCCAGATGTGGAGGGGCATCGGGTGCAGGATGGCCAGGTTTGGACAAGGAGAAGGGAAGGGAAGGGAAGGAAACGGTGTTGATATGCAGGAGCGAGAGCTTACAGACTGGGAAACATGACACAGGTGCATGATTGGAGGGTCCAGCATGTGCAGGGTAGCATAGGTCTATGCAGGGTGGCATAGCTCTAGAAGCACAGTCTTAGGTAGTTTTTACTTTTACTATGCAGTGAGGCACCATTGAAGGGAAGTCACAGATCCCAGGCATGTTGGTGGGACTGGTGTTTTCTGCTGCTGTGGCCAAACCTAACAGCTTCCTCCACAGTTTTCTTTTCCTCACTTGTCATATGCATACAGTCAGCTCATCCTGGGAGCTATGCCTCTTCATATGTTTGACTCATCATATTTCTCCACCTCTGATGCCATGGTTGCAGGCTAACCCAGGATTTGGCAAAGTAGGATTTATGGGGTCAACTGTGGCTCACATTACCTGTCTTTTGCTGCTTGGAAGCCGAGAATAGTTTTTACATTTTTAACTGTTTTTTTAAAAGATCAAAAGAAGAATGATGTTTCATGGCATGAAGATTTTATGAAATTCAAATTTCTGTGTCCGTAAAGTTGTATTGAAACGAGGTCATGCCCTTATGACACATTTTCTGTGACTACTTTTGGTGGGTACAGTTGTTGCAATAGGTATCATATCATCTGCAAAACTAAAAATTTTACTGTCTGGCCCTTTACAGAGAAAGCTGGCCATGGGTTGCTCTATGCTGGAGGCGCCACAGCCTCCTAACCTGCCTTGCTCATCCCTATTTATCATCTTTGGTCTTTTTCTACATGGCAGCCTTAGTGACCTTTGAAAGCAAAAATCAGATCACTTTTTAAAGTTTTATTTTTAATTGACAAGTAATAATCCCATATATCTACGTGATGCAAAATGCTATTTCCATACATGCGTACATTGCTCCATGATCAAATCAGTAATTAGCATATCTATCACTTCAAACATTTATCCTTTTTTTGTGCTTAGAACACTTAAAATTCCTCTGTTAGCTTTTTGAAACATATAGTACCTTACTGTTAATGGTAGACACCATGCTGTGCAGTAGATTATAAAAATCAGTATTCCTCCAGTCTAACCATAACTTGTACTTATTGACCAACTTCTGCCCTTTCCGTGCCTACACCTCCCTTGCCCCAGCTTCTGATAACCACTGTTCTACTCCCTACTTTTATAAAACTTTTTTATTCCATATATAGTATAAGTGAGGTCATCCTGAATTTGTATGTCTATTTCACTTAACATAATGTCCTTTATGTTTATCTACGTTGTTGGAAATGACCGAATTTTCTTTTTGTTCAGGTCATTTATTTATTCTAATTCTGTTTTCTATTGCAATTTTAATAAAATGTCTATTGTAAAAGCCAAACTCCTCACAGTGTGATGCTTGACCCTTACAAGGTCTTATTCTTACCCCTCTCTGACTGTCTCCATGCCATTCTCATTCCTTACCCCCTATCTAAATGCTGCCTCAGATACTCCAGGTTTATGCTTTGTGTTGGTTGTGCCCCTCTACAGGGCATGTTGCATGCACCTCCCAGAGATCATCAAGTGGCTTTTGCTAGGTAGCCAGCAGGCAACTCTTACCTTCTGTCATTTCCTCTGAACATTCATTGTGTGGAATTGCTCCATGTGTTTGTTTGCTTGACGTCTTTTTCCCTTCTCAAGATTCTTTAGCAAGATTCTTAGTATAGCAGCAGTCGCCCCCACCCCTAATCTACAGTTTTACTTTCTGTGGTTTTAGTTACCCAAAGTCAACTGCAATCTGAAAACATTACCTGGAAAATTCCAAAAATAAACAGTTTCTCAGTTTTAAATTGTGTACTGTTTTGAATAGTGGATAGAAATCATGTGTTGTTCCTCTCAGTCTCTCTGGGGCTGTGAATCACTCTTTTGTCCAGTGTATTCACACTGTATAAGCTGCACACCCATTAGCTACTTAGTAGTCATCTCAGTTACCAGATTGTCATGGTATTGCAGTGCTTGCATCGAAATCACCTTTGTTTTACTTAATAATAGCTCTGAAGTACAAACTTTTATGATGGCACTTTGTTATAATTGCTCCATTTTAATAGCTATTGCTGATTTCTTACTGTGCCTCATTTATAAACTAAACTTCATCATAGGTAGGTATATATAGAAATAAAAAATGAAACAAAACAACAAAAAAAACAGTATACGTAGGGTTCAATACTATCCATGGTTTCAGGCATCCACTGGAAGTCTTGGTATGCATCTTGCAGGTTTAACCTTTAAGGGGACTGCCTATAGACAACCTGATCAGTATTTTTTCAGAGCCGTATCCCTATCCTCCAGAAATATTGCCTGACACTTAGTAGGCACTTAATAAGTCTTGTGGACTGACTAGACTTACGATGAATACTATAGAGTGGGTTGTAGAATAGAGATTGGAAGTGGGGTGATTAGTTAGGGGTCGGTACTAATAAAAAGATGAAATATATATTTGAACAAGGCCCTGGCAATGGGAAGGGGAGGATCCTAAGTAGATCCAGCAAAATTCTGTTTGAAAGTGCACATATCCAGTGTAGAGGCATGTTACACACACACACACACACACACACACACACACACACACAGATTTTTATAGTTGGCTGTATGAAATAGCAAGAAGAAATACCATGGTAAATCAACTAGAGAATGGTTACTGCTTCCTACTTTATCAATCATTTCAATTTTTGTTCTTATACTGAGTGACTTAATATTTCTTAGTTTATAAAAGTTGTTTGTATACCTAAGAAATCCAAACAGTATGCATTAAGCCCACATGTATACATGCATCCCAATTACTAAAAGTCAATCTCAGTTTTTTTTTCCTTTTTAATGGAAATGATTAATTGAAGCCCCTGAGAGTCATATCTCAATAGGCATATCTCAAAACTGTCATAGTACCATATGGCAAGATCAATGAGAGTAATTGTAGAAAGTCTGTACATTATAACCTTGTCTGAGGCCCCTGTAAACTTGTATGAGAGATGCAAGGTCATGTTTTATGGAATTTAAATAAAAATTTAAAATGATGTGTGCTTCAGATATTTGATACATAGTTTTCATTACAGGGATGATCATTAGATGGATTTCAGAGCTAGGGAGGCAATATGAAAGTTGAAGGCAGTCAGGATATTTGAAAAATATCCTTAAACCCTGGCCTTCTGGTCCAATGAGACCTCCTCATATACCTGGTTGGATTTGCAGAGAAGGGAAGATCCCTTTTGGTCCATCTTAAGAGATAATCCTCGGATGAAAACCAACCAATCAACCAATCAAACTCACACACATAAAAACCACTCACCCTCTATTCCAGCACAGGCACAGTTCATGAAACTCTGCATTTATCAAACGATCCTTTTTTGGAAAAAAAATGTTTCTTACTGTCACAGAAGTTTTTGTTTATGAAATTGTTTAAATTTGTAATGACTTCAATAGGTTTAAATATTTGTTTGCAAATAACTAGCAGCTTTTCAGTAGTAGAGCCTCTTTCCCATTTTCCGGGTTGTACATTCTGGAACATTATATAGAGAAAATGGGAAGGATGATATTATTTAATGAGAAAATGGAAGCATGGAGAACTGAAGCATTGTCTAGCTCTCACAGCTAGACAGATGTTCTTCAAACACATAGACTAAGGGCTCTTGAATTCCTAAAGACTTTGCACAGTGAGTCAGAGACTGGACCTTGAAATACTGTGGAGAGGTTGGGAGTCTTGGGGGAAGTCCTGGAATCTCTCTCTATCCCAGTTCTCTTGTCTATAAAATGATATTTGAACTTGTTTGTTTAGTAGAAGTTAATAAAGAAAGTTATGTAGCTGAAATACTATGATCTCTTTCACATGAAAACATTAGTTAGAAATAAAGATTAGCAACATCACATCAAAGCCCAAGCTCATTAGTTAAGTTTGAGGGAAATGGTTTTGATTAGAACTAGTTGATCCACAGTTAACCTTGTAGGAATTGCAGCTATTCTGCAAGTGCATAGGTTGGTGAGGCAGAGTTAAGTACGTACTCAAACACATGCAGGAAGGCGCATTGTCTGGGAGAGCCACTGGTAGCTAAAGCACCTGAGGAAAGAATTACACCTTTCCTCTACCTGAGCATGTGGTTGGCATTGCTATTTTCTGTGCTTTGTAACTTATTTAATGCTGTCCTCGCCTGACATCAGAGACAGTGTCATTCGGGGAGGATTAGCCATTGTATTTTTATTTTTTTCTTCTCATTGTCAAACACACACTTTGGTGAGACAGTGTCATAAAGTAAGTTTTATGTCTAGACAGACTGGTTCAAGTTCCAATATTGGGAGGTGTGACCTTGGGTTGCTTATTTAATTTTTCCCCAAATTTTAGTTTATCATCATAGCTAACATTAATATATTAGCTATTGTAGTAGACACTGTTCTGAGCTTAGTATCTGTATTAACTAGTTGAGGATTTACAACAACTTACAAGACAATTATGTTCCCCATTTTACACATGATGATTATGAGATGCAGAGAGGATAAATAATCTGAAGTCATGCCTCTATAAATGCTAAATCTAAATTTTATACTCAGGAAGAAACCATGTTCTTAAAATTCTCCACTCTGTAGTGCCTCTCACCATGAGGTGGGTATAACAGTCAGGAGAAGGTATGTTGCAGTAACAAAAATCCCCAAATCTTAGTGGCTTTAAACCACAAAGGTGTTTTTCATGCTTTATTACATATTGGCTGGGATGTCTGTTCAGCTTTGTCTTGATCCTAGGATTGAGTTGACAAAGAAGCTGCTTTTTGGAGGGAGGGCTCACATTTATTATAGCAGAGAGAAAAATACTTGTAGAGCAGGGAGGAGCAGGATTTCTCAACCTTGGCACTATTGACATTTTGGCACTAGTAATTCTTTGTTTGGGGGCCCTATCCTGGCCAATATAGGCTGTTTAACAGCATCACTGGCTTCAACTCACTAGATGCTAGCAGCACCTTCACCCCAGTTGTGACAATCCAGAATTACCAAATGTCCCCTGGGTGGCAACGATATCCCTGGAAGAGAACCACTGCTTATACTAAGTTCTCAGACCTGCAGTGACACAAATCCAGCTAGTCACATGAAGCCACATAATCACAATCAAGCAAGGAAGTGCATTTTAAAGAGAGACATAGGGAACACCAGAAATATTTAGCAAACACAGCACTAATTATTACTGCAGAGGGGGTAATAGTGTTTGTTTTATAGATTATGCAGATTACATGAAGCAATGAAGTTTAAATGTCTAAATCAGTGTGGACATCTAAGATAGCTTAGAGGAGGAGTTGGCAAACTGTGTCTGAATTCATCTACCCATCTGTTTCTGTAAATAAAATTGTTTTTTTTTTAAGAGAGAGGGACAGTGAGATGATGAGAAAGAGAATCAATTTTCATTTAGTTTTTCATGTGACTTTCATTGCTCCAACACTTCATTGTGTACATGGTGCTGGGGTTTGAACTTGCATCCTTGAGCATGCCAGGCAAGGGGCACTGCTCCAGCCCCTGTAAATAAAGTTTTACTGGAACATAGCTATGCCCATTTGTTTCCCCATCTTCTATGGCTGCTTTCATGTCACATGGCCCAGCTGAGCAGTTGCAATGGAAGCTATGTAACTGGCAAAACCTACATATTTACTCTCTGACCCATTACAGCAAAAGATTGCCTAATCCTTGGAACTTCTGTTTTTAGAAAAAAAAAGTCTTGGGCTGAGCAAAACTGACAGGTGATGCTTAGATATCTGTTTGTAAAATGTTACCATGTACTTAGAGTAGCACCGTGATCGTAATGGACTTAGAGTAGTGATGCGAGCAGTGTGAACTTAATTTCTACTTGTATCTCTGTCTTCTCCATCTTGCGACTGTGGAAGGATTCACATGACTTTGCTTATATAATATAAACTTTGAAATTCCATTTTTAAACTTAAAAAAAAAACTTCTTTTGGCCTCACCATTCATGCAAAAAATTTCACAGATCATAAGTATACAATCTCAAGAGCTTTCACAAGTGGAGCTCACCCAAAAGTGTCCTCTTGCTTCTGACTCACTACTCCCAGCTACCTGACTTCTAAGAGCAATAGTACTAATAAAAATCTTTATATTATATTATGGACAACTTTGAAACACATATAGAAGTACAGAGAATTGTAAAATCAACTCCATTGTTTCCTTCACCAACCTAAAAAATCATCAATATTTTTGTCAATCATGTTTCATGTACTCTCTTTCACTGTCTCTCTAAATGGATGGGTGGTGGATGGATATAGCTATGGAAGCAGTGAGAGCTATATACTATCATTTGGATGCTCATTTTTATAAGTTTTATCTTACGTTTTCTCATTTGTAAAGTAGGCATAATAATAGGACCCGCAAACTTTGTCAAGGAGTTGAGAATTAGTGGAATTGATATACCTAACCTGGTGTAAGAGCAAGCATTCAAAAAATGTTAACTCATCGTCATCGTATAATTATGGGGAACTATTAGTAAGGTTGTCACTGGCCTCTCTTTCTCTCCCTAGGTCTATGCTGTGGTGGTAATTGCATCCGTGGTGGGATTTTGTCTGTTGGTGATGCTGTTTCTGCTTAAATTGGCAAGACACTCCAAGTTTGGCATGAAAGGTAAGAAGGGTTATGCTTATTTTATTTCTTCTATGGAATCATTTTTTGCTTATGACTAATGCTAATTACCACTAAGGAAGTGGCTAGATTTATAACAATGGGTTTTTAAGGCTGAAAAAATAGCAACAAGGATATGATACTACAAACCAAGACCACTTCTTCATGAGTATGGTTGTCCCAGAAGACATGGAACTGGCTTCATGAGTATCAAGTGGCCTATAAATAGTGCTCGATGTTTCCTGTTGCTCATGTAAAGGCAGGCGAGGCACAGTGGCAGTGGTGTAGTGCAGGCACATGTGCTTTGTTTAGAAAGTTCCTTTCTGCTGTACCTTTGATTTCCAAATCTTCAGTGGTATGCTTTTGGTCTTTTTATTGCTTAATTCAGATTCTTATTTTTAAAAATGTAAACTATATGATTGGAAGCAAAATAAGAATAGCCATTGGCAGTATCTAGACGTTTTGTGCATGAATGGTTTTGTTTTTCCTTAAGTGGAAAATTTTCAGTGTTGGATCAAAAATTAGAGGCTGTGTTCTTTTAGAGACTTAAAAATAAATTGGGGAGGAAAGGGTAAATTTGTTTCAATGTTTTTGTTGTAGAAAAAGTGAAGGGTTTTAATAATTTAAAACTGTTTTTCAAAAGTTTAAACTTACTTATTGATTGAAAACTTATTGTCGTATCTTATGCGGTCTCTTATTGCCAGACACTGTTGTAAGTGTTGGAGTGGGAGAGCTGTGAAGATGTACTGGTGTTTAGTTGGGTCAGAAAGCAAATCTGATGGGTTTCTTTCTCTGCGCGGTTGATTAGGAATTACTGTTAGTGGTGCTTGCCTATTCGGAAGGGAATGTTTGAGTAGCAGGCAGCAGCAAGCTGCCCAGCATACACCAGACTGTGAGTAGACCAGATCTCTTTCTGACATTTCCACCTTTCACTCTGCTGGTGTCTGTGATGAAGATTTTTAAATCAGAAATGAACTGGAAGATGATTGGTCATTTCAGACATAAAACAACCAAAACGAGAAGAAAATCAAAACCCAAAACCTTCTCCTGACTCCCCCTTAACCTGCTGATCTTTGATTTTTTTTTTTTTTAGGATAAGAAATGATCTTTCCTTCTATAATTATCAATAAGGCTTGGGAGAGGCACTACACTACAATGGTTTGATATCATTCCACAACAGTGGTTCTCAAACTTAACTGGGTGCCAGAAACCCTTATAGGACTTGGGAAAACACGAATTGCTGGGATGCCCCCAGAGTTTCAGATTTAGTAAGGTCTGGATGGACCTGAGAACTGGTTTTTTGAACTATTTTTAGGGGATGCCAACACTGCTATAGTCCAAGCATTCTTTGAGAAGCACTTTTCCATGCAGAAACATGGGCTACCAGTGGGGGAAGCATACAAACCATAGTCACCCATTGCTTCCCAGACGTTTTGGGGCCCCAGTGTCTCAGCTGTCACTCAGGCTGCACTAGGCGGCTCTCCTTTATGTGCTGGCTACTCCAATAGCAATTTGTGTTTCTCATTTTTATCAAGTGCTTTCTTTCCTTAGAGGCACATGGAGTGCATGTTCCCAAGCATCGATTTTACTGGAGAGCATCACATTCTAGCAGTATAGAATTTCCTTTCTTGAGGCTTTAGTTTTAGATTATTCATCCGAGGGGCTCTTCAGAGAGAGGATATGTCCAGTTCCTTCTGGGAGCTCATTAAAGCTTTGGGAATCCCTGCAGGAAAATTGAGCTCCTCCTCACTCTTGGTTTAGAACTACCTCTGAGAGGAATTATATGGAAATATCAACCTCCTACTCTCGTAGGTAATGCAGCTATGGAAGAGGGAAAAGACAGATGGTTTGTTTTAGAGATGATTGTATTTAATATTGGGACCCTGCTGCTAAGACTTGAAATAGTATTTTATTTAGATAATTGGTGTGTGTGTGGGTGGGGTAGGTGCCACTAAAGCACCTACATTTTCTGAGCTTAACCTGAGGGTATCTTAAATGAATTGGAAGAAAGAGCTTGCTTAATCTTGACACAGAATCAGTAAATGACTTCCTTCAGGAAAAAAGTAGTATATTATACGGTTTTCTCCCTTATTCCTAAACATAAGTAAGTTTATGTTTAGAAATTTTGTCTCAGAGACTCATCTTCTTGTTTAGAATAGCTTATTTTTCCATTTTTAGCCAAATGTCAATCTGCAGCATGATATGAGCAAATTAGGCCTGATCTGAGGTTATTGGGTTTTTTTGTCTTTTTTTTTCAGGGCTGAGGACCAGACTCGGGGCCTTGCATGTGCTAGGCAAGTGCTCTGCCACTGAGCTAAATCCCCAACCCCTGAGGTTATTGTTTTTATAAGTCAGTAGTGGAGTTGATAATCTTTGGGGATCTAGAAATTAAGATGTAGCTCATGCATCAAGTGCAAATAAAGCTGCATAAAAAATAGTGTTTAAAAATTAATGTAAGTTAATGTACTTTGAATGCTATTAAAGCAAGGATTACCACTGGAAAACATATGTCTTAAAATTAAAGAATATGTAAAAACACTATTATACTTCCTGAAATAACCAGGCAATGTCAGTCATGATTTCTAAGTTACAACAAAATAGATTCAGAGTCTTAGCCTAAGCTACAGACACTGACAGGCCATCAGCTAATATGCAGATGAGCTGTTACAAATGTAATTGTTGCCCTCAGAAGTATCTTCAGGGAGGTTCTAACCCTGTCGTTATTCCCTTATCCTGGAGATGGATTGAGACAGAGGATGGCCGCCTGCCCATCCATAGGTGCTCACAGCTTTTTTGCTCATCCCTAGTCACAGGAATACATTTTCCGTAGTTATAGTGAGATGCCTAGTAGGTGATGCTTTGCAAAAGAAAGAGGTTTATTTAGCTCACAGGTTTGGATGCTTGAAGTCCAAAAAGCATAATACCAGCTTTGGTGAGGACTTCTTGACCTTCCTATACCTTGGTGAGAGCTTGTGTGAGAGGGAGAGGTCACATAGCTAGACAGAAGCCAGAAAGCAAGCAAGGGCAGCCTTGCACTACTATAACAGCCCTCTCTCACAGGACCTAACTCACTGTGCAAGGCCAGAATTAACTCTGTTTAAGGGCAATGACCCAGTCACCTTCCACGAGGCTCCACCTCTTGATGTTTCCACACTGCCTCCCAACACCACTGCACTGGGGACCAAGCTTACCACATCCAAACCATATCCCTAGAAAAACAGTTTATCTTGAGAGGTAGAAGCCTTGAGATTAATATTTTTGATTTGTTGGACCAGGGTCACACGTGCCAGAAAAATCTTAAGATCACACTGAAGCTGAATGAAGGGCAGCTCCAGCTTTAGAGATTGATCTGAGAACCCAAATACAGAATTGCTTTCATATCAAGGTAATCTGTATATTCCAAGAGAGTGGCTGGTGTTGTCTCTGGAGATAGGTCCACTGTAAGCATCACGGGGGGTTTTCCTCTGTTTGTCAGTTCATCATGTACAGGACACTAGTGGTGCAGTCCAGCTCAGGCAGCCCTGGCTGTTAGCTCCGTGATGACAGCACTCACGTTTGTCTTCACACAGTGCCTAGCCCAGAGTTGGTACCTAATTCATCGACTGAATGATGAGAGAGTTTTCAACTTTATCCACTTTAGTAGGTTAATCTACAAATAGTATTTGGAGGATGGGAAACATGTGAATGGTTGGAGACTGTCTGGAATTTTCTAAGTTTCTAAAGGGTAAAATCCCCCTTATTTCTTATGATTCAAGACAAAGGCCATAGAGAAAAGGGCATCTTGTCCAGGCTGTGTCACAGGGTTTATAGATTCTCACACACGGTTTTGAACAATTATTTTTGCTTCAGTTTGGAGGATTCACTTTGGCTTTCCATTTTGCATATGAACGCATTTAATTTCTACCTCTCCACCTTTGGAAAATGTATCTGTTGAGTTCTGAAGCTGGCAGAAGTGCCACATGTTGGGTCCTGTCTTGCTATTAAACTAGAATTTGTCTTTCACTATTGCTTGCTATAGTTGAAGCTTCTTATTGCTGGTATCCATCTAATAGACTATTAGTCCTGTTTCATTAAAGACGTGAAGGGGTAGAACTTTCCCTGTCCATTTTGCCTTGCTTATTTCTCTGCCTCTACACTGTCCTGTTTATTTTTGGTGGATATCTAGTTACCATAACTGTAGAATTCCCATATAAAGTCCCTCTGTTAGTGTTTGGCCATCTGCATAGGGATTATTTATACATGTGTGTGTTTAATGTGATGCATGAAACATGTAGCAAATCTATCTAAATCTATCTGTCCTAGTACCTCCACATGTAAGCACATCATTTTAACTCTTTTCTTCTCAGTTTGCCTCTGATTTATTTTAATTTTAGTTTTCAGTGATACAGGGTTCAAAGAATTTTCCAGAGTAGCTTTATTGCCAGATAATAGACAACCAGGCCTTAAATGCCCTCTGTGTGTTGTTACCAAGTCTTGTGTTAGCTGTCAAATTGCTTCCTGGCTCCTTCTCTTCACTGAAGAAGTAGAAGTACATATGAAAGGGAAATGGAAGCATCTATAGGCCAAAGGGCTGCCAAGTCTTCAAAGATTGTGCCACATTGGGAGCATTGCCTGTAGCATTGATGGTACAGGGTTGAAAAAGATGTTAGGGAACCAACAGGGTGGCGGGAGCTTGGCATTCATCACACTGGTGAAGAGTAGTTTTGCTATCCGCTTTGTGTTTCTTGAATTTCCTGATGGAAATCTACATGTGATATTTCTTCTCTAAGTACTGATGTATTCATTGTCTTTCTAAAGTAAAATATCTAAGGGACCCTAAGAAGCTCCAGCAGAAGGAGCTAGAAAGGAAGTCTTTTTTTTTTTTTTTAAAGAGGGAGGGACAGTGAGAGAGACAAAGAAAGAGAGAAACAACTTTATTGAGTTTTTCACATGGCCTAAGTTGCTCCAACACTCAGTTGCGTATGTGGTGCTGGGGTTTGAACCCGGGTCCTCGTGCTTGCCAGGCAAGCGCCGAAACCTCTGAGCCACCACTCCAGCCCCAGGAAGTCTTTTCTCTCACTGTCTTAATAACCTATACTGGTTTCCTCTACCACCTCCTACCCTTCCCCAAAAAAGGCCCCATTTGCATTCATCCCTGCTTTAGAGAGCTTTAGAGATTTCCACTCAGTAATGACTGAAAAGCCACACTGCCCAAGGATACTGATCCAGGTTTTCTTAACTCCAGACTCAAAATCCACAATTTAAATCTTTGTTCTTAAAAGTGATCTTCTAGATGTCTTTCAACAGCAACCAAAAATCTAGTTATTTTTTAAAAGTCATAAACACAGTGGGGTCAAAGCTAAAGAGGTTGAAGGTTAAAGCTTTTTATACAAGCTGAAAACAATTCCGGAAAGTTTAGGAGATTGAGTTTAACAGACATTTGGATAAACTTGTAAAAGAAGAAAAAATGTGACCAAAAGCCAGAAGCACAGTTGTGGAAACATCTGTAAGGACAAACTACTTTCCATATCCTTCCCACTTATTTTTTTAAATAACATTAATATTGAAAAGTTATAGCACTAATAAGTGAATGCTTTCTTGTTTTCCAAAATTTCATAATTTAGAAATATATAACATTTAAAAATGGAAGTTCCTCATCACCCTCATTTCCCACTACCATTTCCAGTCCTAGAAATAACTTTCTTTAACCATCTAGAATTTATATGCTATATAAATGATCAAAAGTTCAGCTTCACTTATTATGCAGATAATCAAACATGTAGCTTCATTTTATACTCCATAAAGAAATTATAGCACCAGTCCTGTCCTGAATCTTTTTCTAAGGTAACATTTTCCTTGTAGATCTTTTGTATCAATACCTAGGGCAGCTATTACATTCTATTCAGTAGTATTTCCCAGCATCCTGGTATCAGAGTACTGTACCTGGCTCTGGCTCTTATATGTTGTGTGACTTTGAGCAAATATCACATGTTTTCTTGCCTCACTATTTCTTCTCACAATAAAGCAATGTGTTCATCAGCTTTCCTTTACTATTAAAAAATACCTCAGATAATCAATTTATAGGGGAATCAGTTTTATTTTGGCTGACAGTTTTAGAGATTTCAGTCATGCACGGTTGGCCTCATTGCTTTGGACCTGTGGTGGTACATCATGATAGGTGTGAGTAGTAGGAAAAAAAAAAAACACTCACCTTTTGGCCATGAAGTGAAAGAAAATGAAGAGAAAGTGACAGTTCTATTATCCCTTTCAAGGACATGCAATTAATGACCTAACTTATTCCTGCAGCCCCCCACCTCTTAGCTTCCTTGACTTCCCAATAGCACCTAGCTGGGGAGCAAGTCTTTACTATGAGCTTTTGATCCAAACTACAGCAAGCAGTAATAGTACTTACCATATAAAGTTTCTGAGAAGAAATAGTTTATGTATGTGCAGAACTTGCAAACATTCCTAGCCCTTAGCAATTTTTGTATAGATAGTTACTATTATTATTATTGATAATTGTGACTTATTTGACACATTTGGACATTTAAGTTTTTACCAAGTTTCAGAAAAATATTTTAATAACACCTTATGTAGAGAGAAAGATATTTGGAAATAGAACGCTGAGAGAAAAAGTATATAACATTTTTTTTATCTGATAAGGATCCAATATCCAGAATTTATAAAGACTTTTTATAACTCAATAATAAAAGAACATATAATACCATTTGAAAATAAGGTTATGAATGTTCAGATTTGTTTGCTTTCCTTGAAAATGCATTTATTTAACAATAAAAGCAGTCCAAGTATAAAAGATGTTTTGTTTATTTTATTTATTTTTTAAATATATAAATTTTAAATGTGGATCAATTATCTTTCCCATTTAGTGTTTTAGTAACAGTATATGAGGGTTGGGCTAGAGAAGTGGCTTGGCGGAAGAGCACTTGCCTGGCATGTGTGAGGATTCTGGTTCTATCCTCAGCACCACAAACACAAACAAATAAAGGAAAAACAAAAACCAGATGAAAAAGAAATTAACTCTCTCTCTCACACGCAACATAATTTTTCCTCTCTTAAAAAAAATCAGTATATTAGGGTAACTCTTGTGTATCATTCCCAGCCATATTGGATATTATCAATCATTTATATTTTTGCCAATTTGAGTCAAGTTGATGTTTTGATTAATTATAAAGTTAACCTTCTTTATCTTATGATGAGTAAGAAGAAATGTTATTTTTATTATTGATTTATAGATATATAGCACTTTACATAAATTTTTATTGGTTACATATGTTGCTCATATTTTCTGTTAGTAACTTGGTTTTTTTTTTTTTAAAAGACAGAGTGAGAGAGAGATAGACAGAGCTAATTTTTATTTTTTTTAATCTGGTTTTTGCTTTTTGTCCACTTAGTTGTGTACATGGTGCTGGGAATCGAATCTGGGTCCTCATGCATGCCAGGCAAGCACTTTACAGCTGAATCACCTCTCCAGACCCATTTTTGACTTTTTAATGGTGTCTCTGGCAGACAAAAAGATATATCTTCTTTTTTTATTAAAGATTTTTTTTTAAGAGAGAAGGACAGTGAGGGGGGAGGAGAGAGAGAAAGACAGAGAGAATCAGTTTTTATTGAGTTTTTTTTTTTTCACATGGCTTTCGGTGCTCTGACACTTAGTTGTGCACGTGGGTGTTGGGGTTTAAAGCCACATATTTGTTCATGCTGGACAAGCGCTATAACCACCAAGCCACTACTCCAGCTCCCCCAGGACATACCTTCGTATAGAGGCAAATCTGTCCATATTTTCATCCAAATTTTGTCTTGCTGAGGGAGATTTTGCTTGCCCCAGGGTTATAAACATTCATTTTAATTTTTTTTCACTTTTCTATGTGTTTTTTTAAAACTTAGCTTTTTAATATTTTTACAGTTCTTTTTCTCTTTTAAAATTTGCTGTGATGTACTCTTGTCTTTTATTTTTTAAAGAGAGAGGGACAATGTGTGTGTGAGAGAGAGAATCAACTTTAGTTTTTCATGTGGCCTCTTTTGCTCCAACATTTCTCTGTGTACGTGGTGCTCAGGTTTGAACTCGCGTATTTGCGTATGCCAGGCAAGGGCCACAAGTGCTGTAACTGCTGAGCCACCATTCCAGCCCCAAGAATAAAAAATCTTTAGCAAAGTTTAGTGTGACATTTTCAGAGAGATCAACAATATTATTTTAACTTTCTAGAGTCATGAAGTTACAAATAAAGCAAAAAAAAATTTAAAGAATTTTTCAATTAAATTATTTTTGGAAAGTAAGGAACTTTAACTGTGGGAATGTAAACCTTACAAAATAGTATCAGAGAAAATAAGTTTTTACAGGAAATTTTTTTCTTTCTTTATATTTTTATAGCCCTCCCTACAGCTTCAAATTGGCCTCAAAGTATATCTTAGGACTCTTTTAGTAAAGAATAAAATTTGTCAATACTGATCAAGTCCTTGGAATTTCAGAAAAGATATTCAGTTGTAAGAGTTGAGTAATTTAACAAATTGAAAGTGTATCCCTAGAAAAGAATTAGCCCAAATGCCTCTTTCCTGTTGTTTGGAGGTGATATTAAAAGCTTTTCCCCATATGCTTGTGAGGTGAAGAGTTACTTTCCAAAGTCTCTTATTTTCATGCCAACATTTGGGTTATGTCTATGCAAGAGCCAAAGATGCCTATTTTTCGCAGCATATTGGAAATGTGTGTGGAACTTCAAAGAATTGGCCAGAGTAGAGAGGGCCAGACAGAAAGCAAAGGAATCAGCCTTTCCTTTTTAAGCCTTGTAAGAACACTTAACTCTTTAAAAATTTTTTGTAATTTATATTTTTTAATTGTCACATAATGATTGCACATGTTTGTGAGGAGTAGTAAGACATTTCAAACCATGATTGCAATTATAAGAATCAGGTCAAGGCCATTGTCTTATCTGTCACCTGATATTAATTTTGTTGGGAATATTCAAAGTACTCTCTATTAGATATTTTGGAATATACAGTTAGCTGTTGTTAGCTATAGTCACCCAGAGGTGCTGTAGGAAATTCTTCCTGTCCAGCTGCATCTCTGTACTTGTTAAGCATCATCACTCCATCCTCTGTACCCCTGCCTTTCCCAGACTCTTGTAACGAATCTTCTGTTCTCTGAGATCAACTTATTTAGCTTTACCCCTAAATAAAAGCATGCAACATTTGCTTATTCACGCCTGGATATCAGGGACAAGAGCTGTCACTTTTCATTGCCTGTCTTATCTGAGCTGTCCCCATAAGCCTCATGTAATTCTGAAAGCCTCGTGTGATGTACAAAGTTCATTCAGTACTGTTTAGGGACCTTCCATGCTTCTAATTTCACTACAAGATAAAAGATTCTTGAGGAAATGAATTTTGTATTTCAAAACAAGGAAAAATAATCTTGGTCCTCCCTAAACCTTATGGTAAATTCACTTTCACCTTCTCACATGGATCGTAGCATACTTTAAAGTGGACTTTCAAAAAATCTGAAAAGTACTCATTTTCTTCTTCTTTTCCCTCTCCATTTCTGTTTTTCCTTTCATTGCTTTTCTTGCCATTTTGTACTGCTTCTCCGTGCTTCCTAAAATTGCTTTTCTCTCTTACAGTTTTCTTTCTCGTCCCAAGCATCTGATTTTGGTGGATGAGCTTCTCAGAATTTATAAAGACAGATAATAACTTGTCTTAAATTCTAGCATATGCTTTGATTTTTATCTTACTTTATTTTTGGCAAGAATACTGAATACTATGGGAATAAATTTAGCTTCAAACAGCCCGGTTTTCACGTGGTACTAGGGAAGACTGCCTGATTGAATAATGCACATCCTTTATGTTTGTAAGATGTTTACTCTTTTTTATTAAACTATTTTATTGATTTTACTAATTGAACTTTCTTTTTATTTATTTTTTATTCATTTGGCATAGTCTTACATAATGGAGGGAATCCTTGTTACGTATTCATGCATAGATGGATATTGACAAGTCAGTTTAGGCCAATCCTAGTCTAGGATCTGCCCACTTCGACCACTCTCCACTCCCATGTCTCCTTTACTTTATCCTCATGTTATAGATAGGAATCAGCATATACATGTGTATTAATTTTTGAATTTTCTGATCTTCTCTGCCTGCCTATGTATAGTTGGGCTTCTCATGGGAGTCAAGAGTTCTCAGTTGTTTACTCTTAAGTCTTCAACTCTAGAAACACATAGGAATTTAATATTGGGAACTTATAAGCCAGACAAGCTTGGGTTCAAATTCTGGATTTCCCAAATGCTAATTATAATTTTGAGCAAGTTTTTAAACTCTAAATCTTACTTTCACTTTTGTAAAATGAAGGCTAATACCCATCTCTCAGGTGATTATAATAATTAAATCAGTGCTTGAAGTTGTCCCTGGCTTTTTAAGCAAATTCTATAAAGAGTAGGGTTGTTATTTTTTTTTTTTTTAGTTTTATGTTCCTATAATACATTGTTAAGGAGAAGAATATGGAAGAATCCTTCTTGACTTTATACTAAGTCTGAACTGCAGAAAAATATCACACATGTCTATAGTGTGTATAAGAGTTTCAAAATATGTTAGCAGAATTTTTAGAAAATATTGTAATCACAGTGTGTCTCTACTACAGTTTATCTTTAGGGATGACACTAAACAGTCCTAGATATAGTTTCTATTCCCAGATATAGTTTGAACCTTGTGGTCATCTAAAGAAGGTATTAATTTTAAGTTATCAACTGCATGTATAATGAATATAAATTTGCTGAAACACATGCATATTTTAAGCCCTTCAGACTTTAAAGTCATTATGTACAAATTATTGCCAATCCTTAATTTTATTGTTCTTTGTGCAGTTCATCTGTTTAACTTGTTATGAGAAACCTGTTTCATTGATTTGATTTGGTATGCAGAGTTTAGCAGTTTCTTTTGAGAGGAGTATTTACTGAAAGAAAGGGAGGGGAGGGGTGTGAGCCCCCCAATATCTGTAGCTTAGATCTAGAAACATGAGCTCATGGAAACTTCTGATATGATTCCCTTTTGCATGGAGGGGATTACGACTGCTAAAAAGATTTTAAATTTGATGTATTTACAGTCTGCTAGAGAGGAAAAGAGGGATTCTGGAGAAATGAGGTTCATCCTTGTGCAATAGATTGTCATCCAAATTACCATAACATAGCCACAATGCTGCATTTCCTATGGGAGAAGCCACTGCTAGGACAAGCAGGTGGCAGTGGAAGATGTTTGTTTTCATCGTGACACCAGCAATAGTAGAAAAACATTGGCCTCTTCTGAGATCATCTGGGAGCATTAGTGATCTGAGGGGGGAGAGAGGGAGGGAGGAGGGAGACAGAGAGAGAGAGAGAGAAATGGTATGAGTAGGTGATGGAATGGGAAGGTGATGGGGGAGAGAGAGTGAGCTTATGCACACTGAAGTGACCTGAGCTTATTCAAATCTTTAGTATGATGTTAGTATCATGAATGGAAAGCAGAAGAGTCATCTGAGTCCCATCTGGTGATGCTATAAGGAAGGAAGGGGACTTGAGTTCAGGGTGGGAGTGGGTGGGAGGGAAGAATGCTGAGAATGAGGTGGAGTTTCTATTTACAGTTGTGACAAGACTTGAGCCACCTTCCGTCACCCAGCTGAGCCTTTCCCACACTTACTTCCTGGCTCATCTGTAAAAGAAAATTGTGTGAAGACCAGAAATACACAGTGCAGGACTCAAAAACCATCTGAGAGCCTCATCTAGCTTTAATGTCTACAGTCCTGTCACAAAGCCATTCAACATAATCTCACTAAAAAAAAAAGTTTGCCTTGCATGTCTGATGAGATTATTATTATTATTATTATTTTGATGTATAATGAAATAGTCCATTTTTTCCTCCACTGTGGAACCTTTAGGAACAACACTAAATATGCATGGGCATAGTTTTGAACTTGGGTTATCTTGAGAAGATAACTGCCTTTAAGTTATCAACAGAAACCACTTCTTATTTAGTTGACATTCCCAGTGAGTCTTTACTTAATTTGCATATCATATGAATCCTGGGAGTTGTCTCTTTGACATACCAGCCTGAGAGAAAGCGGGGCAGCCTTGTCTTAGCTATCCTTTCCTGGGATGCTGTGGTTTTCAGAGAGCAATCCAACAGCTGGGTTGTTTCCTGCATCTTCCATTCGGACTTCCCAGCATGGCTTTGTCATTTCATTTGAAGTAAATCCTTGGAATATTAGATTTATCCATATTGAAATGTCATGCATTCCATAGTCCACAATAAGTAATTTCTGTATGCTTTATATATAAGCCTTCTTCTTTGAGTATGGACAATTGCAAGGTGATTTAAAAAGTACATTTATTCATATATTCTATAATGATTTATTCTTCACCTCATATCTGGTTTCTCTTGTGATGTGGCAGTGGGTGGAGGAATTGGCACAATGTCTAGGACTGGAATTTAAAATGGGTCATGTAAATATCTCAGGCAAAAGATCATAAGATATGTGGCTTTTTTCAATAATTAAAAAATATATTTTTAGCCTTTTTTGCATTGGGTACCAGAAAATTAATCTCCTATCATTCCAGGCAATCTTTGGTGATTGTGGCTAATTATAGAAAGTTAAAATTCCCTGTCAATTCAGGGTCTCTTACTTTTCTTTCCGTTTCCTCAGGTTGCATTTCTTTTTTCTGGGCAGTGGTGGAGTGTGTGCATAGAGTGTGTGATGAAGTGCCACAGCCTGGGGAGGGGTCACATCTCTGGCTTGGTGGCCATTTCTGTGTGCTGTGCTGGTTTAAGTCACAGGTATAGCATCTTATGTTCCTGACCAAGTTCTGCCACCTTCATGTCTCTGCAAGGATATCTTTGAAGCTTTGGGGACGCAGAAATGTTAAAGGCCAGCAGCAGCTTTCTCTGCTTAGACACTCTGAAGTGGTCCCTACTTTACTGCTCTCCTGCACTTATAGTTGGGGAATTGCTCTGGCTTCTTGGGTGCCTTTTCAGGTCTTCCCAGAAGGCCGGACTCAAGATTCTTCTTTTAAATGTCTAACCATTTCTTGAGATTCTGAGTTTCCCATATTTGAGCAGGGTCTACCTGTATATAACTTTTTTTGTCTCCACTCAGATTCTCTTCATTTTTCCTGTGGGGACAGAAGGAATATAGAAAATTAGTTTTGCCTGATTTTATCATCTTTCAAATAGTTTTCATCACAGATGTTGATCTCATTTTTTTCTCCTGTTTTTATTATGAAGGTCGCAACACCAATAAAAATGGAAAGAATATTGGTAATGAGCCCAGCACCCAGACTCAGCCTCTGTTTAGCATTTTGTTATTAGTAAATAAGTTTACAATATTTCCCTTCACTCCTTAATTTTCCAGCATTGTTTTCCCTAAATCTAAGGAAATAATATCTCCTGAAAGGATATCATAGATTATCATTGCATTCAAGAAAATTAAAAGAATTCTACAATAACAGATATTACCTTGCCTATCTTCAAACTTCCTCAATTATTCAGAAAGGCCTCTTATGGCTTGTTATATTACAAACCAAGATCAACTCAGAGTTCATGGAGCTCATGCATTGCATTTGGTCCTTTTCAGTCTAGATTGCCAACTCCATTTTTTTAAAAATTCCTGACTTGGTCTTTGTACAGAGACCAGGTATTTGGCCTACAGAATGTCTCTCCTTCTGACTCTGTCCCTTGCTCTATTTCCTTGTGGTATCTATTCTTTCACCTGCCAGTTATCTTCTATATTTCCTGTAAACTGGAACTCATTTCTAAAAAATAGATTAGATTCAAATGAAACATTTTGGGAAGATGAACATCATAGAGAATGCTGTGCACTTTGTATTAGATCCCCTTAGGAAACAATTAGATCAGATTATATTATTAGTGTAAGTTGGTCACTTTTTGAAGATGGTGACCACCAGATCTTTTCTTGGTTAATGCAAGTATTTCTATAGAATTGGTAGGCACTTTGCAAGGTGGTATTTGATATCCAGCAACTATCCTCTTCTTTCAAGACTTGAACCTAATGAGCTTAGGTTCCACTTCTGATCCTTTACTGTAGGTTGATTTCTAAGGGCTGAAGAATGGTGTTTTCCTAAATCATTAAGTCCCTATGTTTCTAGTCGTTGTCGTCTTCTTCTTCTTCTTCTTCTTCTTCTTCTTCTTCTTCTTCTTCTTCTTCTTCTTCTTCCTCTTCCTCTTCCTCCTCCTCCTCTTCTTCTTCTTCCTTAAAAAAAGCACATTCTAACCTTGACCAAGGATTTCAACTCTTCCAGTTGAGTTCTGCCCTGATAACACTTCCTTGAGGCAAAGGATGCTTTAGTTTTCAGCTGTCTGCATTGGAAAAAGTCATGGGGTTGCAGAAAAAAATTATAGGTACAGTGTTACCATATAAAAAATCTTATTTTAGTATAAGATTATAATATATCTAAATGTTCTCTGCATTCCCACCTCCATTTTATGGTTGCTGGTAGAAGGAAAGACAGTGAGAGGTGACTGCAAGCTGAAGAATCATCCAAAGCTTGTATTTCATAAAATGAAAATGTTGAGGACCATAAAATTTGAGAAACTTGCCTGAAATTGCCTGGTTTATGGCAGATACATGATTTGAAGCCAAGCCCCATACTCTGTCTTTAATGTTTTATACTGAGAAATGAAAAAATGTAAGAAAAGCCCACAGTAAAACTTCTTTCCATGTCACATTTGTTGCTTAAGCTCTTGTTATAGCATTAGTATCTGTTGTCACTGGATGATGCAGAATTTCTCAAAGCTGAGGACACTGAAGAGCTGGGATGGCATGAAAGTTTTAGGAGATATTCAGAGACTAATTTTGTTTTATTAAGGAGTTCAGTTGTTGTACAATCATAAATGTAACAATATGATATACATTTGATGCTAGACCACGTTGCCCACACCTCAGTCTCCTGATTCTTCTATATTCTACCCCATAATAGATATAAATATCCATATATATATGTATATATATGTATATGTATGTATAAGATTGTGAATTTTATTAATTAAACGATTGCATAAATATTTGACTTTTAGGGGTGGGGATAAACAGTATGCTACACTGTTGATTGTCTCATTAGGTCCCTCCCTATCTTCCATGCCTCTTCCAACCCCTGCCTCTCCCTTTCCCCCTCCCCCTTACATGTCTATGGTTCCCTTAGATTATGTGTTGCTATGCCTTTGCTGGGTCTAATGCAGTGAGTTTGACTACCTTTCACCCAAGCAAGGGTTTAGCTCCAGCTTCCACAAATGAATGAAAGCATTCCACCCTTGACTGTCCGGGTTTGGTTAACTTCACTCAGCTTGATTTCTTCTATAGTCATTCATTTACCTTCAAAGGCCGCAATATCGTTGCTTCTAATTGCTGAGTAGAATTTCATTCTTTCTATGTATACACCAGAGTTTTTGGATCCATTCATCCAGTGAGGGGCCTCTGGGTTTGTTCCATAATTTAGCTATTGTAAATTGAGCTGCGATGAGTATAGATTTTGCGGTTTCTGCGTAATGTGCTGATTCTAACTCCTCTGGGAAAATATCCAGAAGGGGGATAGCTAGATTGTATGGTGGATCCATCCCTAATTTTTTGAGGATTCTCCACACTGCTTTCCAGAGTGGCTGTACCAGTCTGCAGTTGCGCCAACAGTGTGCTAGTTTTCCTATCTCCCTGCAACCATTCCAGCATTTGTTACTGTTTATATTCTTCATCTTTGGTAATGTGACTGGAGTGAGGTGAAATCTTAATGTTGTTTTGATTTACATTTATCTGATTGCTAGTGATTTAGAACACTTTCTTATATATTCATTGGCTTGCTCCATTTCCTCTGTTGAGAAGTTTCTATTTAGCTCGTTGGCCCATTTATTGATTGGATTGTTTGTGCTGTGGATATTAAGTTTTTGAGTAGTTTATAAATTTTGGATATTAATCCTCTGTCAGAAGAATCACAGGCTATGATTATCTCCCATTCTGTAGATTGTCTCTTGACAATTTGGACCAATTCCTTGGTTGTGCAGAAGCTTTTTAGTTTAATGGCATCCCACTCATTGATTTTTGATTTTAATTCTTTCATTTTAAGAGCCTTGTTGAGAAAGTCTTTGCCAACTCCCAAGTTCTAGAATGTTAGTCCTAACTTTTCTTCTAGCAGTTGTATGGTAGCTGATTTAATTCCTACTTCCTTGATCCATTTTGATTTGATTTTTGTGCAAGGTAAGAGATAAGGATCTAATTTCAACTTCCTGCAAAAGCCTGTCCAGCACCATTTGTTGAATAGGCTGTCATTCCTCCATATTTTGACCCCTTTGTCAAAGATCAGATGTTTAAAGATTTGTGAGTTTGTCTCAGAGTCTTCTATTTTGTTACGTTGGTCTTCATTCCTATTTTGATACCAGTACCATTCTGTTTTTGTTACTACAGTTCTATATTATAGTTTTAGATTTGGTATTGCAGAACCACCGGTTTCATCTTCCTTGTTTAGTAATGTTTTGGATATTCTGGGTTTCTTGTTCCAAATGAATTTGAGAATTGCCTTTTCTATATCTGGTGGTTTGGGGCCAGAGTGAGGGAGAACCTGGGCACTAGTGCCTGGCATGTGCCTGAAGACCCCAGACCAGAGGCCTGGATCCATGCACAGAGACTGCTTGGGTCAGCTCCATTGAAGTTCCTAGGCACAGGTGCCCTGTATGTGCCTGAAGGCCCTGGACCAGAGGCTTGGATCTATGTACAGAGGCTGCTTGGGTCAGTTCTGGCAGGGTTCCTGGCACGAGGCACTAACGTTTTTAATTTTGAAAATTCTGTATTTATTTTAATGTTTGCTTGGAAAAATATAAGTTGCACATGATACTCTGGGTATCATGAAAATGAAAAATGTGAAGTCAAAGATTTCCTTTCAACTTAAGTAAAAGAACGATTATTTGAATCAGTCTAATCTAGGGAGGTGGAAATTTCTTACTGAACAGAGCAAAGTTTCTACCTCATGGGTTCGTACTCTAGAGGCAGGAAGATAGAAAAAAATCAGAAAGAAGCATACATGTTATCTATAGTGCTGTGAATAAAAGTGATGCAGGGCAAGGGGGAAAGTAGGAATTTTGCTATTTTGAAATAGTTTCAAAAGGCCTCTCTAATAAGATAGCATTCAAGGCAAGAGTCTAAGGAAGTGAGGGAGGGACATGCTGATGTCCCAGAGCTGAAGGAAGAGCAAACACAAAGGGCAAGGGTTGGGGGCTGGATCAAGCTTTGCATATCCAAGGAGCAGCCAAAGCCCCTGTGTCTGCAGCTGGGTGTGGCAGGGGAGGGAAGAACAGTAGGAAAGAGCAGCATGGGACAGAAGTTCAGCTTTCCAGAGAAGCAGCTTTTTTGTTCTCTTTGTGCCAGTTAATGGATTTGGCAAAACTTGGGAGCATGTATGGAAAGAGCCTAAATGTGAGAAATATGGTGTATTAATGCATTAATAAATTTCCAATAATGAAGGATGACTTTTTGGAGAAGATATCTCTGGTGGACAAACATCAGTGTGGAGGAAATGTCACTTCAGGGTCATGATCCGTTTCACTTCAGGAGTATGGTCCACACCCCTCCACAATGCACACAAATGTACACTCCCCAGAAGGATGATTTGGAAAGTTTTTAATTGTCTCCACTTCACCCAGAGTCATAGACTCAAAGCATGCTGATTGTTATGTCCATGCCTGCTGAGGCAAGAAAAGGATATGACTCTGCCACGTCTTGACTTGGTCTTAGGGTCTTTCTTTAGTCTGGTTCTTTTTATCCTGCACCATTTACTCTGAGACCTGAGCCATTACATTATATTGTTAATTTCATGGATGATAAAATTTCGAGTAAAATTCTCTATTTTCAAGATCTTAGTTGCTATTGAGAGAAAAGTGCCACTATTTGAAAACTAACTGATGTCTTTTCAGCATGAGCAATGACATGGTGGTAATTCTTCTAGTTTTCCTCATGATGATGGGTAAAAATTAAGTGGAAACCCTGGACTTTGGGTGATGCTTCTTTTGGATGGAAAGACAAGGCTAAAATTGAAGTTCTAAGGCTGCAACGTTTTGAGGCCATGCATTTCCACAGGATGAGAGCCCTGGATTTCCTGGTTACTATCCTTCTGACCAGTTACTAATAGCCTTTTGACACGTTGGTCTGAATTAATTTTTCTGGAACACCATTGGTAGTGGTGGGGAGGTATCTAATTATCCTAGAATCAGATTTCCGTAATTGTCTTTTTCTATCTATATGCTTAACCATCTTCTTATTTTCTCTGTTTTGGAAAATGTTTGATGGATGATCACCTTCAGGGATCTTCTGTGCTTTTGCCTCCTGTCCCTATGTTACTCATCTCTCTCCTCTGGCCCTGTGTAGTGTAGAGCAACAACTTCTGCATCTTTCACATGAAATACCTGAGAATTTTGTTCTTCCCAAGTCTTTATTACTAGCATGTAGAACATTCCTCTTTATGAACTATCTGGTACTATGTATTTATTCTATACTTTCTTACCTATCTCATCTAATATGCTCATGAATAATCAAATTTAAAGAAACAAACTCAGATATTGCCAGCAACACACAAATATTTTTGACAAGATAGTTTTGTTCTGTCCTACCATTTTAGCAGAGATTTTAGTACATTTCACCTTGGAATGATAGTTCATTACAGATGTTTTGTAACTATAGTGATGGTTGAGTATTTTATTTGAGGAAGTCATTTAATTTTTCTTAAATCCTCTCTCCTGCTCTACCCTGTCACCTCTGTAGGTATTTTCCATTCATCTCTGGAGCCTTGCAGAGTTATCAAGAGTCCCTGAAATGGAAAACAGCCCCTGATTCTTGTGGCAATCATTTTGTTTACTTTCCATTTGTTTATTTAAAATTGGAACTCCTATCTTTGTGCAAAAATCTAGAGATGGCTGTTAATTGTCAGTGTTATCTGTTGGGCCTTTCAGAAATTCTTCATGACTTCCATTTTAATGTATCTAATTATAGAGTGTTTGTAGAGGTCAAAGAAAACCAAAGCCGGATAGTAGTAATAAAATAATATTTTATTGCAATAGGAGAAAAGCAACCTCAGTATAGAATTGGGCTCAATTCTGAATATATCACTGACAAGTGGGAATTTATAGTCAAGGAGCAAAGTGGGGGCCAGAGGATGGAAAATTATTAAGACAAAAAACTGGGGGCAAGGGATATTATGGCTAAACCAATCTAACAGCATTCTTGATGAAGCTAAGCCAGGGTGATCAGACATCATCCTAGAGAAGGGTGGAGGAAGAGGAACCTGACTATATATGGAGGGTGATTGGAGTAGAGGATATGGAATTTTAGCTAAACCAAGTTAGGATTCTAACCAAAATTGGACAATTACAGGAAGTCTAAAAGTTAGTCTTAGTCAAAAAATAATTAATGGGAGCCTGAGTAGAGTTCAATCAATGAGAGAATCTTTTTCATAGTATATAATCTACTATTCACGTTCTAATCTTCCAATGTGTTGACATTATTGCTTCAAATTACAAATTAACAAATTATAAGTATTATTGGAAACTTTAAAAATCAATATATGGAACCATTCATGACTCTACCAGCTTAATTACATGTGTTATTTAAAAATTATTTTGATATCTCATATTTGTATATTTCATTTATAATAGTATAACAGTTAATTCTCAGGTGACCTCATGACTCAGTCTGCTTATCCAATTGACAGTCTCCAAAGAGTCTCTGAATGATAACCTGAAGTCTTAAAATTAGCATCCCCCTTCTACAAATAAGAATATAGATGTATAAGAAAGGATAATTTTTAAACAGCAACAGTTTATTTGAATTATGTAGAAATTTGAATTTCTGTTCTATAGATCTATGTCAACCAGATGCATTGCTATTTAAATAGTATTCCAGAATCTCTGAATGGTGTGATTAGCTAAATGCATATGCACACATAAAAATGCCAAGAATTTATTGCTGTCAGTTTTCCCCTTAATACTGGAGTTGTGGCCATTGCCCTTTCTGAGTTGCTTTAGTGTGAGCAAGGTGTGTGCCCTCTGTTAGCAGGTGATACAACTACCTTCTGCAGAGAACAACAATCATAATAAGTTGAAGCACTCATTTTTTGATGCCTAAAGGCTACTTTCAAAATTGAATTTTATATTCCTAGGAAATGCTGACTTCAAGGAGTTCTTTATAAATCACCAAAGGAGAAAACCAAATTGATTTATAGTCAAATGCACATCATTTGGTGATGAGCAAACTCTAAGGATATCAAAGAAGAGTCCATGCAGACATGTTTCCACGATAATTTTCTTGATTCATGTTGCAGATGTTGTTAGTGCTCTGCTCGGCTGTCCTTAGACTCCCTTTGCCAGTCCTGTGTACTCACTCTGGATTCTGCCTACATTTGTTCCTAATGTGGTAACACTGGAACTCTCTTTAGAGAACTAGTGGAGCTCTAATCCCCTCCCCCAATATATGCAGGTGCACACACGCGTGCATGTGCACACACACACAGAGCTGGAAGCAGCTGGAGTTTTGTATTCTCTACTCTGTTCCCTCAACTTCACACCAATCTTTTGCCAATGAGTGATGAAGGAGTACGAAAGTTCACTCTCTTGTCTTGAGGCTGGCCAAACTCTGTATTATAATTTATAAGTCATCTTCAGGCTTTCTGGGATAATTTACATGCCATGGATCCCTGCAGGATCAGGCTGAGGCTGGAATCTGAAATTTCAGTCTTGCTTGGCCTCTTCCTTTTCCTGTTTTTTTTTCCTCTCCTAGGAGAACTTCTTTAATAAATCACTTGCTATGAACACTCATTTCTGGGTCTACTTGGGAGGAATTGACCTAAGACAATGTTGGAGCTCTAAGAAACTACATATGTTACTTGATGCCTTTATCAATATCTTTAGAACTGTTTTTATCTCTGATTTTCTAATTTTGGCTACATATTTGCAAGTGAGTGATCTTAGAATTTAATTAAAAATTAGGTGAGTATGGATTAAAGTTGTCATTTATCAAGGGGGGTCACTGCATGCCACATTTGACTCATTTTCTCTAATTTTCATAATAATGCTGTTTTAAGATTGAGTTAATTATAACTCAGAGAAATATATTAATGTGACCAAGTCACAGACTTGTAATTGTTGGAACCACAATTGAAATCCACATCTTTCTAGTTTTAATGCTTTGGATCTTTCAACCTTCTCAGGGTCTTAAAATGTCTGTTTTTAGAGTTATCAAAAAGCATTCCATCAGAGTTCATGACTTACTAACATTGAGGAGACTCTCCTTTTTGGTACTGGGGATTGAACCCAGGGGTTCAATTTATTAATTAATTGATAAAATACCTAATTTAATTTCCCAAACTTAATTTAATGAATGATTGAAAATAATTTCTAATAAATGCTTGAGTCAAGTCATTTCAATTTGTGGCATACAGAAAGATCTTTGCCCAATTTTTTACATAATCTGGGTATTTCATAGAAATGTTAAATTATGGAGAAGGTGACAACAGGATCAGGTATTAGGGATGTGATTTGGGAGCAGCAACTGGAAGATTCTCTCTTGGCCTTCCCTCTAGGCAGTCATGCTTAGTCCTCTAACTATATTGCATCATTATACTGTTAAGAAAATGACTTTCTCAGTCCCTAATGGACTGTGTCCTGGGAGCTTTAGCTCATAGGTGTTTCCAGTCTGTTGTACAGAGAGATCCTTAAAAGAAATAATGAAGAGAAAATGGGCATCTAAGGAAAATTCCATTAATCCTTTGTTTTGGATTCTGACTGAATTATTCATAGCTGGGACAAGACCAATACATGTGAGAAATTCAGCAATAATACCTGAGTTATACCAGAGACCTTTAAAGTTTCTATTTTGTGATATTGTCAGTACTTATTGCGTACCATAAGCTGTTCTTTCTTTCTGGAGTACTTTTCATTCATCTCTTATCCTTATTATTTTTTACTTATCTCTTTAAGATGAAGTTCAGGCATCACCTTCTCCAGGAATCCTTCTCTGATCCCCACATGGTGGACCAAGTCCCTTTCTAGTAGAGTTGTATTACTGTGAGTAATCATCCAGAAACATGCTTAACCCATCACACTGAAAGGTCAAGTTTGTCTCTTAGTCCTCCTGTGGACCTAAAAATCCTTGAGTTCAAAAATTATGTTCTGTTATCTCTCAGGCCTCCAGTATGTGGCATGGTGTAAGAAAACGGTTAACCTCAGTAAGCGATTTTTATACTGAGTTGAACCATGAAGACAGAAGATTCTCTTTCCTTTTGATATATGTGATTTTTTCCTTTAAGTTCTAAGTCATTCAAGTGGCTTGAGCAGAAGAAATACTGAAGAGTTTAGAGGAGCAGTCGAGACTCTTTTTTTTTTTTAAAGAGAGAGGACAGAGAGAGAGAGGGAGTGTGAGAATCAATTTTACTTAGTTTTTCATCTGGCTTTTGTCATTCCAAGACTTCATGGTATATGTGGTGCCAGGGTTTGAACTCACGTACTCATGCATGCCAGGCAAGTGCCGTAACCACTGAGACACCGCTCCAGCCCTGCAATGGAGACTTTTGATCAGACTCTTCAGGAAAAGAAGTCTGGAAGAGAGGAATGAGGGTTATGGCTGGGAGAAGTCTGGTAGCAGACACCATTTGAGGGTCACTTATGGAAATAATGTAAGGGACGAGAATTATGATGGAGGAGAACATCCTCCTGAAATGATAAAGAATCTCTCTCTCTCCTTCTTTCTTTTTTTTCCTTTTCCTTTTCTTTTTTGCATTTGAGGCAAGGTAGAGTATCCTCTGCTCTCTCCTTTCTCTGTGGCTCAACATTTTAAAATTTCAATATTTTATCTGTTTTATCTGTAGAATGGGCATACAGTACTGACTTCAGGGAGGACTTCTAATCTAAGGATAGCACAAAGATTAATAAGATAGTGTCCAGAAATGTTAGGTGCTTTATAAGTTCCATAAAGCTCACCTCAGAGTATGGAGCAATGAAAAGCTTGTAGCCATGGGCATGCATCCATTTGTTTGTTCTCTAACAAACATGTGTCTGTACAATGTGCCAGACACAGGGAATAAACATGTGTACATCACTGCCTACATGCTGTACCTCTCGAAGTCTAGAGGATTGACACCTCTGCAGGTGATACAGTAGTAGGTAATGTAAAAGAAGAGGTGGATGATTTATTCTTTCTAGAAGAGTCAGCCCTCAAGTGGGTCTGAAAGGACAAACAGGAGTTGACAACATGGATAGGAGGAGGAGGAGGCACAGTTACCCTCCAGCCCTGGAGGCTGGTGTTGAAGTAGTTGGATATTGATGGAATGTAAAAATATGAGAGGGCAGTGGCAGAAAATGATGATGGAGAAAGAAAGAGAGAGAGAGAGAGAGAGAGAGAGAGACTGCAACCTGTCATGACGTGGGTGTGAAATACATCCTGAGGGAACAACTGAGTTATTGTATTTACAGTCAGAAAAAGTTAAGCGGAAAGGGTTAGAATATCTAAATGTGAAGAATGATCATGTTTTTGTTGATTTCTTGGCTCCTGCCAAAGGCTTTTTTACTTTCTTCCTCAATTTGGTTTTAAAGTTGGAAATGATTAATAAAGCTGTTCATTTGAGTAATAATAATATTACTAATTTCTTTTTAATCTACTTTCATGACCTTCATATAGTTTTAATGAACTGCAAATCCTTGCATGGTCATGCTTATTAAGTTACTAATATGGAATTCATTCATTCCTTCAATAAATATTTTTTTGAGCACCTGCTCTGGTCCGACTTTCTATAGACCCTGAGTAGAGATAGAGTCCCTGCCTTGTGGAGCTTCCTTTGCATTGAGGAGATAGAAGAGATTGATAAGAATGAAAGTTGCTATAGAAATTTTATATACCAAGGGAAGAACATAGCAGTGGGTAGAGAAGGTGAGAGGTGTCCTTTATTAAGGATGTGATCTCTCCATTTGTCTACGGTAAGGCAAGCCAAGAAAAGGGTCCTTATTCAGAAAAGTTGAAGCCTCATTGGTTTTCCATTGCTAACTTTAATCATCTTACAGTCCAATGGGTAACAGGAACTTGCCTCATACTCTCTTTCTCTTTGTGTTTCCCTGTACCTCTGTCTGTCTGTCTGTCTCTTGAATGGAGTGATGGAATGAAAACTACATCTACCGCCACCACTTACTGGGCATATCTGAAGTCAGTTTTAGGGAATGAAATTCTCCATTCTGTCAATATTCCTTTACTTAAATTTACTCTGAACGTTTTTGATATCTGCTTTCTCATCTAGAAATCAGAGAATTGAATCTGAGAATAACAGCATCTGTTTTTCTGCCTTAGGTCCAAAAAGAGCATTAGCTCTATCTTTTTTACTGAGTTCCCACTCTGTGCTAGGAGTTGAGCTAAGCGCTTTGCATAGATAACCTCTCTTAACTGCTCAACAGAGTTCTGTGAGATAGGCAGCATTATCTTTGTTTTTTAATGGGGACCACAGACCAGGGGAGATTCTATCATTCGCTGATGGTCATTTTCCTTCCAAGAACTTAACTCAGATCTGATTCAGGTCACTCATGTCCTAACCACTATGCATTCCTTCCCCTTCTCTACCTTGGCCTGGCTTCATTTCTTTCTTTCTTTGTTCTCCTGTGACCTTTTCTGTTTCAATATTTCCTTCTATCCCTCATTCATTTGGCCAATGTCATCTGTTGGGACTGGCCACAAACAAACATAGCCTGGTGGGCAGCAGCTGTGGGGAAGATACAGTTTTGATTGGGTGGGACTGGACACATTCTTAGTTCTGAACATGAATGAATTCAGTAGAGGAGGCCAGTGCATTCATCTCCAAGAGATTGTTGCTGTGGCAGCCAGTCCTCAGGGATCGTGGGTCCATATCACCTCTTAGTCTGAAAGGACAGCTTGAAGAGGGGAGCTTTGTGATTGGTGCTTCGCATTCTTTGCCTCATTTAGTGGTACCATGTGATAGATGTTATTGATCTTTTCTGCATATGAAGAAATTGAAGGCTCAAAAAGATTTTGCTCTTTGACTCAGGCCACAAGGCTGTTCCAAGTGAGTCTAACAGCTAAACTTCAGAATCCAACATTTTAGCTTTTTCTCAAAGCAAATTCCTCAAAACACTACCAGTGGGGAGGGACTGTGTTCTGTGTTTAAGCATAGAACATTCAGCATTCCTCAGCCTCTCTTTGAGAGTTGCATCCTGAATCAGCTTGTTAAAGACTTGAGACAGTCCATGGAAATCTTTTAATGCTTTAGCCCAGAATTTCCTGTGAATATCTGACCACAGAAATATTTTCAAAATAAGCAGCCACTATCACAGTGAGAAACTGGTGTGTGGAAAATTGAAATCACCTTGCTATCTGTCCACTTGTCTATTTCTGGAGAGAGAATTGAGAGAGGGAGAATAGGAAGGAAAAAAGAAGACAAAAGGGAAAGCAGGAGACCATGAGGAAGAGAAAGAAATCAAGGGCACTACTCAAATATTTCCCAGTAAAATTCTAGAATACCTTCTCAATCCTTTTATATCCCTAACCTTTCTCTCTCCTGTGCTTTGAAAATTGGCACACAAACATTCTCCAGGTGCATAAGATGAGCTGGAAAGGTTAATATCTTCGGACTGATCAGAATCTTAAGAAATGGTCCACAAGGCTGGAAGAAGCTGTCTGTGCAGGTAGATGAGCCCTATACCGAGATGTGAGAGCTGAGAAGTGACAAAGGTCCTATATCTCAGAAGCACCTGCTCCTTGTCCTCACTGCCCAAAGAGGATCAAGCAAGCAGCAAGCAGTGACAGAGTGGGACTAACAATCCCAGCCCCTTGACTCCCTGGCCAGTCTCCCCTTACATTTACTTTTTCTAGAATGAGTATTATGATATTATTTCTTTTCTCTTTCCCTGCTGTACTCAGCCTAGGAGCATTAGATTAGACAATGTATGGTATATTGGCAGCATACTTCATAAAGATTGTGGTTTGCCCTAGGTATTGCTTGTTACAGTCCACGTACTCTTGACATGTCTTCCTCTGCACATTTCCTTTGATCCTGGTTCTTTGAACAGAATGTATATATAATTTAGAGTAGAGGAAAACTCACAACAAATACTGTAGTGATATTTTCCCTACATGGGCAGTCCCTCATTTAAGATGGTTTTACTTAATAATATTTTTTACTTTATAATGGTACAAGTGATACACAATAAAAACCATACATGGAATTTTGAGCTTGGGTGTTTTACTGGGCTGGCAATGTGCTACACTATCCTCCCTCTCAATGCTGGGCAGCAGCAGGAAGCCAGCTTCCATCAACCACATGATCATGGGGGGCAACATCAGGTCCTCTGCTGTGTACTGTGTTGCTGAACTGTGTTGGTCAGCAGGTGAGGTGTAGTAAACACATTCTCAACTTAGGACAGGTGAGTTTAACAGGATGTAAGCCCATTGTAAGCTGAAGTGTACTTATACAATTGTATGTACTCATAATCAAATACTTAGACAATTTTAAGTGCTTTTTCTAAACTAATAAAGATATTTTTCATTTATATGGACTTCCTGGGTGGTTGTAGATGTTGTTATTAAAACTTTTAGCATCAATGCAAATGCCCTAATGTTAATATTAGTTAAAATCTATATTTAGTTGCTATTAGATCCTTGCTTTCAAAGTGTGATCCTTGGACCGCTGTCATTTGTATCACTTGAAAACTGGTTAAAATTGCAAAACCTGAGGCCTCATCCCAGACCTCCTAAATCCCAATTTGCATTTTGATGAAATTCCCAGTCAATTTATTTGTTCTTTAAAGTTTGAGAAGCCTTGTTCTAGAGTACATAAAAATTTTAAGACTGATCATCATTTTATTCATACCCATTTTGCCTAATTTCATATTTATACCTCTAATAGGGTACAACAAATCTGCAGTTGTCATCTTAACATCTTAGTATTGGATATGTTGTAAATTATTGCCTGATAGAGCTATAAACCACCTCTGAGCTTACTATTTATTGGTAAATAATAGGTCTGTATAGATAGATATCAATATAAATATAGGTATAGAGTATTGTAAAGGGTCAGAGATCTTACCCTTCTGGCAAGCGAACAGATAGCCTGCCACCACTTCCTAAATGATGGCAGAAGATATGAGATTCTTGGGTCATAGTCAAAGGACTTTGCTACTCTTCATAGAATGCAGCATGAGCAGCATATTTGTGTCAATTTTTTTGCCCCAAATCCCACAGGGTAAGCAGGTGGGCCCAGAAGGATGCATACATATACTCTGGATTTTGTTGTAGGCAAGGGTCCCTGAGTTGAGGGAATTTGAATCTTTTTAAGTGGGCAGTAAAATATAGCTGGGTAATTTTTTTCCAGAGATACTATGTCTTCTAAAACTGTTCACTATACAAAATACCATTGAAAATAATCCACAACAAAGAGCAATCTGTGTCTCTTTTTCTAAGATAATATGGAGTTGCCAAGGATCCATGGAGAATAGCTATTAGGAATTCATTATTTTTAGCTTTTAGTGCTAATAAGCTTTCTATGAAAACTGTAGGAGCTATATTTCTTAATCTCTAGATTGTACTAGGAATGATTTCTATCAGAAAGACCCCAGGAGGAAAATATCTTCCATCCTGGGCATTTGTCTAAGCTATTTACACGAAGAGAAAAGCTATACAAAGAAATAAAGTAGCACCGTAAATGGTGGGGTCACCTATGACTCTTAGTGTTGGTTATATTATTTGAGTACTGAACCTGTTCCTGTCCTCTAGTTTCACAGATATTATATAATTCAGAGAACTCTGGAGAGACTCCAAGAGATGTTTAAAAGATTGACAAATAGTAGTAGGAAGAAAAGCAGAAGTAAATTGGGACAAATGATGACTTTCTAATACAATAATTTTGTTGTCCACAAATGACTTGTTATGCAAAGTAGTTGATTTCCTTCTGCTCTGAGTGTCTAAGTAGAGGTTACACTTTCCAGAAATATTGTAGAAGAAATTTCTACTTTAACCTCCAGAACATTTTTCAATTCTCAAATAATCAGGGTTTGGAGAAAAGAAAACATGAACAGTTTTATGAAGTACATGATAGTGGTATGTTGATAAATGTTTAACAACCAGAGGTCAGGGGTGGTGTGGGGCTGGGACCCTAATTTACAGTGTTTGCTGATTCCTGTGGCATAAATATTCCTGCCATGGCTAATTTTAAGCTACCAATGTGAAGTCAACCAGGTCAAAAATGTCCTGAAAATTTAATAAGCCAGTATGAACTGACTGTAGCAAGCCATTGCAAAACAGCCAAAATTAGCAAACTTTCTGACAGTAAAGGTTGCTTCTTTTTTCTTATTTCAAGGTTCTGTTTGTCTCTGTAAATTTATAGCTAGATGTAGCTGAAAGAAGGATGACAGTCTAAATGATTTTCTGAAGTTGATTTCAGCAGTGTGATTTGATTTTTTAAAATCTTCCTTTCTACTGTGGGTATAATGAGCCTGACTATTTGCTCCTTTTAAATAAATATATCAACCACCAGTTCAGCATCTTTCTAATCTATGGAATGATCTGTAGGTGCATTCTGATTGTCACTGATATTTTTAAAAGAGCAGAAGGTTATCCAGTCTTCGATCAGCCTGTGATGATTCTTTATAATTGGGTGATCTGTAGAATCATAATGAATCACAACTTTGGGAACAAAACACATGCGCCAGGGATTGGATACTGAGCACGGTAAATCCCCTCTACACTAAGAAGGCTTTGTGTCTCTTTAGGAGACTTACCCTGGAATTCCCCTTAGGCTCACTTTGGCTACTGAGTTGTGTGAAGTCCCACTCTGGGGTGCTCTATTGAGGTGTTGACGGAAACATTTCCCAGAGGATTTAATAGTGAACCCACTGTCTGCAGTTTCATTGAAGCTTACCTTAAGCAAGTCATCCTTCCTGCCTAAACTACCCAGCTCTTGTGGGTAGACTTTGCCTTCTCAGGTACCCATGGAATGTATCTGTTTTTTGACATATCTGTGCCCATCATGTGCAGCCAAATGTGGTGGACTCATTTACTCTCTGCTGCCTTCTCTCCCCTCCCAGATGGTTGAGGGATAAGCTTGAAAGAGCCTACTCACTGCACTCAGCCCACCCCAGCGAGAAGCACTTTTCATGGCCTCTGGCTTTCACAAGCCTGTCTCTTCTTCCCTTAGCATTTACCAGAAGGAAGACCTTGGCTTTAATGCAGATTTGAGAGCCTCCTTGCCTATCCCTTGAGTAATCTTGATTTGGAGGCTTCAATTACTTATTTATCAGATTTATAAAATTCTTGTACTGCCAAGGTCTCTGGGCACAGGGACAAGAATAAAAATATTAATGGGTAATAATAACAATAATTTAAAAATCCACCAAACATAGATGTACATCCTGAAGATTCTACATCAACTCCATTGGAAGCCTGGTGGCATTGATTTAGAACTTCCATTACAACTTGATTTTTTTTTCTTTTTAAAAAACACTCATTTCCAATGAGGCTGGTTTTGTGTAAAGCAAATGCATTAACGAGCAAAGAGAGAGAACACATACATTTACAGTTTAGGCTAAGGCCAAACTGAAAAGACAACTCACATGCTATATTACAGAGGTCATTTCTACCCAACTCCTTGCTTCTATCTTCCCTTTTTTGGTGAAGGCAAATATAGAATTGAATTTTATAAAATAACTTTGCAATATCTACTCCCAATGTTTTGGAAGACACACTGAAACAAAATAGTTTCAAAAGTTTTCTTGTTCTATCAGAAGGCAGAATTGTCTTAGGAAGGTATGCCACACTATCCTAAGGCTCTGTCAAGGAGATAGCTCCATGATGGTGGGTTTTCCAAAGTCTTGCTAGGTGCCACTGACCTAGCAATTCTCCTCAAATGTTCAAAAGCAGGAAGTGAGGCATTTCATCAGTTACGAAAAGAGTATGCAAGTTTGAAGAACTTTTTTCAAGTATATTGGTTCAGAAATACCAATGCCATGTTGGACTTTTTCCCTATAGATGCCTGTCTATTTCTATCTGTACTGGTAAAAGAAAGTGCTAGAAATGCCAAGAAGAAACCAAGATACTTCTGACCACCAACGTGTCTTAACTCATACCACTGATAGGTCAGGAGATCATCCCTGGCAGCTAGATTTTGGGATTAAAAAATAAGGCATTTTAGGCAAGGCTCCATGTTATTTTTTTTCCCTTAAGAATCTAGTTATATGATTAACATGCTTGCTGATAGGGAATCACTAGTCTGAGTTACTTGTTAGAGTTCTTTTAGCACAGGAGAAGAAAAAAAAATTACATACACACACCTTACATACACACACCCTTAAAAAAGTTGTCAAACTATGACTATAGGCTGAAAACAGGGCTCACTATTTTTGTAAATATAGTCTTAATGGTACTCAACCTCTTCTGTTAATTTAAGGATTGCCTATGACTGCTTTGAAAGTATGGTGTCAGAGTTGAGGAATATGATGGAGGCCTTATTACTTGCAAAGCCTAAACTGTTCTTTCTTGAAAAAATTTGCTGACCCCTGCTTTAAATGAAAGAATAAGTAAAATAGCTAATAAATTACAATCTACTGTGTAAGTACCCACATATATTTTAACAGGTTGCAGAGATGGAGATTTGCTTCTTTCTAATTTTAGTCAGGTTAGTCCCCAAATTAACTCAGGCAGATGCACAAACAGTGTGATGTGGAAGCAGAAGATAGTCTAGCCCAAGAGAATTCCAAGGTCCTCTATCTGTTGCAAATTTAAGAGTCTGCTATTTAACTTCCATTTTATATAGTAAAGTGGGAACTATGGAGAAAGAGAGATAACTTCACACCTGCCATCAGGGTTAGGTAGGGTGTAGTGGTGCCAGACATCACTGGTCAATAGTCCTTATTGATCTATTGATTCCCATTTACAAACTAGTGTAGCAGATGGTCATACATAGAAATAGAACCTATCATCCTTATTTTTTTTCCTTCTATTTTCGATAAAGAAAAAAACAGAACTTTTCTGACTTGACTGTTATTTTCAGGCATGTGGGAGACTTTGTGTGGTATGTTCTTAGAAAGTAAACAAAAGAGGATGTATTTCTGATGCTGAGTCCCTCAGGAATTCTATATTTGTGAGTCCTTTTTTGTTATAGCTTTAATTTTTTTTGGTAAAAGTTTGCTATAGCTTTACTTTTTATAAAGGATTATCAAAATTAATGTTATAAAAATGTAAACATGGAGTCTTTGTATTTATCCCCCATTGTCTTTTCTTCTTCATTACTTTTTCCAAAGAAGGCCCACCTTGCTTCTTTTTTCCAGTGTCCAGAACTTATAGGTGCTACACAAGTGTGTGGCCCATCAGGAAAAATGTGGTACAATCTTTGGGAAACAAGCAATTTTTTAAAAAGGACTAAGTTGTGCTTTTAAAGAAGTTCTAATACTTTTAAGATGAGGGAAAATCTTAGGAGGACACTAGGTATAGATCCTGACCTAACATCTCTAATCATTGCTGGGTGATGTTTAATATGTTTTGCTGACTTTTCTGAAGAGTGCTCAGCATTCTCTAGTATGCTAGACTTATTTAGCACATAAAACAAATGCAAATAAAATGCAGAATTTTACATTAATAAACGAAATGTGTATTTTTGTCATGTCAGCATGATGTTCTTTCTCTCACACCTTGAATTTAGCCAAACAAATTAAGAAAACATTTCCTTTGGATGAGAGGAATGCCCTCTGGTAGAAACAGTAGCAAATATTCACACTAACTGGGGGTCCACTCCAACCTCTAGAACAAAAGCATCAAATATATGATGGGATGATGCAGCACTATAATTGATGTAGCTTGGGGGAGAGTCTAGTTTTTAAGCATATGCTTCCTTTAAACACAGTAAATAGAAGATCAGTTGTGAGGTCAAGAGATTCAACAAGGAGCTAACTAAACCCTTATTGCAGCAATTCCTCTAGCTGCTTTCATGTTAACTTGGGAATTTCTTAGCTAGTAAAGTCATTTATAGCAAGGCTATTTGTAATGATTTTTTAATGGAGGACTTTTTGATAATACCTTGGAGAGTGTTTTAAAACTAAATAGTTGCATAAGAGGGAGCTCCTTAAAGGGTTGTAAGATGGCTTCCTAGAAAAACAAGTTAGTGGGAGGGAGGAGCAGGGCCTGGGAATCAAGCTTCACCAAATGACAACTTTATGTTGTTTGTTTCATTAACTGCAGGACAATTCATCTTCAGTTCAATAGGGAAGGCTTACCAAGCCAGGGATGTGGGCTTGCCCTGATTCTTGTTTTCGTAGAAAGCTTTTTTTGGAAAATTTTGGTGAAATCTGGATCTCAGGAAACATTGTAAAACCATCTATAAGGAAGCAGAAAAAAGGCAAAGCATGAAAGCATGAGTTATATATGAGGTTGTGGCCGCTCTAAAAGGAGCAGTCTGTGAGAAAAGTGGAGACTGTTGTATTCTGCTATCTCCACTCCATGCAATCAGACCTAGTTTTGTTGTGGCTATCGCTCTAGCAGAAAAATTGTGGCTTTTTCTGCTTCTGCATTTTTACCACTTGGATGGAGCCTTTGGATATGGAAAAAAAAAAGTCAAAAACCATCTTGTATTGAAAGATGATGTTCTGCATACTTAATGGGCTAAATCACCCTTTCCCTTTTCAGATATGGCTCCTGTCCATTAAGCTGGATGATAAATACTATTGTACTTGTCATTTCATCAAATGCCACATTTTCTGAGGCAGTGACATTTGTTTACCTCAGCATTTCTAAAGGATTGCACTCCAGAGTCTAACAGTTCAGACCAAAGCTTTCTATTAACTTGCAAATTGTCTATTAAGTTCCCATGGCTGAGTAGGAATTGGATTTTTAAGAAACTATTATTCTAGGGCTGGAGCGCTGGATCAGTGGTTAGGGTGCTTGCCTGACATGTGCAAGGATCTGAGTCCAAACCCCAGCACTACGTACACAACTGTGTGTTGGAGAAACCAGAACCAGATGAAAAATAAATTTTAAAAATTGATTCTTTCTTGCTCTCTCACTCTCTCCTCTCTTTAAAAAGGAAAAAAAAAAAAGAAATTATTATTCTAAAACAAGCAGCCTTTGATCAAACTTTGATGCTTAATCTTATGTTATTCATCAACTTATGCCCTGAAGTGGGTGGATTATAGGCCTGACTTTTCCAACTATGATAAAATAGATCACATATGAGAGACCAAGGGAAACCACTGAAGACTGCTGAAGCTTATGGTAGATCTTTGAGAACTTATTCCTCAGATAAAAGTTACAAAGCTTTTTTCTTACTGTGGACATGATCTCAGTTCCTTCACCCTCCACCAGGAGAGATCCCTTGAGTATAATGTGATGAATGCAGTGGATGGCATTTCCTCTCACAAATGTTCATTCAGAACCGCTGGGTAGCATGTGAGGGGACATTTGGTGTGTTCAGAGATTGACTTCCCTTTTTTGATAGTGGTTTTTATCAAAACGTAATTTTGCTGAAATGGTTATGGACCCTAACCAGTGTTACCCAGCTTGGTAACTCATATTATTTTTTCAATTCAGCTCTGAATAATTCTCAGCTATATCCCTAAGTCAGAATTGCTATTGGAGGTTGAATATTTTACTACCGTCCCTTCTACATGTATTTATTTATTTATAAACATATATTAAGCATAGAGTTAGATGCTCCCAACTCCCAGGGGCATATAGTTTAGTGGAGTCAGTGGGTACTTTAAATATAGTCTGAAAGGTGCTTTGTTAGCTTTTCATTGCTGTGACCAAAATACCTGAAAAGAGCAACTTACAGAAGGAATAACTTATCTTGAGCTCATGGTTTCAGAGGTTCAGTCCAAAATTAGCTAACTCCATTGCCCTTGGCCTGAGGTGAAGCATAACATCATGTCAGAAGGGTGTGGTGGAGGAAAGCTGTCAGTTCATGGCAGCTACGAAAGAGAGAGAGAGAAGGAAAGAGGGAGAGAGAGAGAAGCCAGGGACATAACATAGTCCAAGGCCGTGCCTCCAGATTACTTCCTCTAGCAATGTCCCACTTGCCTTCAGTTAGTCCATTCAAATTATTAACCCACTAAAGGAATTGATAATGAATTTATCCACCAAAGGAGCTGAAGCTTGTGTAATCTAATTATTTCACCTCTGAATATTCCTGCATTGACACATGAGCTAAAAAAGGCCCAAACCATAACAGCTACCTTGATAATGGTCCTAAGAGATGACCACTGAAGGAGGCTTTGGAGCTTGCAGAGTTTGGGGAAAGGATGGGAAGAAGGAAGAGGGAAGGAATCCAGGCAACCTTATCATGTTCCAAGACATCAAAGTGTGAGAAAATTTGTGGCATTCATACATTTCAAGTAGTTTTGTTTGCGAAAAAGGATGGAGGTAGGGCATTGGGAGTGGAGCTGGAGGTCAGAGAATCAATGGTAAGAGGGCATTGGATATAGTGTGATAGAATTTATCCCACAGACCTTTGCACCGGGGAGCACCCTAATTAAGTGCATGCTGTATAAAAAACACTTGGTGGCAGTGGAGAGGGTAGATTGGGGTGGTTGGGGAATTGGAGGTGAAAATGCCAACAGGTTCGACCAAATTGAAATAATCTGATTAAAAAATGGTAAGATTCAAAATTTATTCCACATTTTAAAAAAATGTGTTCAAAAAATGTTGTGAGCAAAGGCAACATGGTTGAGGGAAGCTGTGTGACCTGAAGGTAAGGCACAGGCAGAATCTAGGGATCTGGGTTCAATTCCTACAGCCTTAGTTACTAGCTATTTGGCCTCAGGGTATTTCCCCCTTTCCCTTAAGTTGTTTTTCCTTTTCAACAACAAAAGTGATGCTATTCCTCACTGTGTTGTGGCATTAGATGACCCCTGTGATGTGCTTTAGAGTTTGATAGTTATTCTTTCAAGACATGTAGATTTGGATTTATCTCCAGAGAGGAGAGAGAAACACTTTCATTGAGATATGCGTTTTTTTGTCTGCTTGTTTAAAGCTGCTCACATACATGTTGTACACTCAACGAATATGTATTCGGTGGTATTCACATGCAAAATGTCAGTTAAGGACTCAGTTTCTTTTAGTGATATCTCTTGAGGGGGCGAGGGCAGAGAGTGTTTAATAATGCTCCTCAACTAATTGGTGTCCACATATGATGATGAAAGTGTCTAATATCCAATATAAATCAAAATGCTAGAGAACCATCTGAGTTATTAGCATTGTAATTTAGAGTGATAGGGAAAAATAAGCCCTTTGGGGGTTTGTTTATATCTGTAGTGAATATTTTTCCTTCGCACAATTTTAGTTTCTTTGAGAACTGAACATTTATAAAATGATTTTGGTGAGCTCATTTATGCCATAGAATCCGTTTTCTTTAGGAGGTTGGAGAAATATAGAGAGCAACCAGAGAGTCATAAATTTTATTTAATTCAAGTTCATGCATTTCACGAGAGAAGGCCTCTTCTTTATCCTCTCATTGTATTTCCCCTGAGACCTATAAACAGATGATGTTAGCAGAGATTTAAAAATGCAAATCATATCACAGAAGTTTTATAGATGATTATCCCCCAACTCCTCACCTTCTACTTTTAAATAACATGAATGGTAAATCCAAAGCCAATATTACACTGAACAGGGCAAAACCAAATATTTTTTGAAATAAGTCAGCTGCACCACCAGTACAGATTTTTTTCATCCATACTGGTTAGAAAACTGAGGATCTGTGTTCTGAATCTAATGAATGTATTTACACTTTCATCAAATCCTTGTGCAGATCCTGTCCTATGTACATGTAAAGGAGGAAGTGTGATTATGAGGCTATGTAAGTAGCAGCCCTTGCCGTCAAGTGGTTTCTGTGTGGCTGTTGGGTCAACAAAACTTATTTTCCAGGAGAGATTCACATACATTACTGGGGTGGTTCAGAGAAAGATGACTTCTGGCTCATTTTCTCAAGATGTTTTCACAGAGGAATTGGTTTCATGTTGAGCATGCAAAACACAGGCCTATAGAAACTTCCAGTTTGAGAAATCCCTAATTACGTGCTATTTATGATGTATGACTTTTAATTGTTTATTGTACTTTATTTTTTCCTATGAAATGTTTATTCATTCTTTAGTAGCTTAAACCACATTAGAAAAATGTTCCTGGAAGGCATTAGTTGTTGGACTAACTGTTCTTAAAGCATCAATTTGAAAAATGAGAAATAGCCAGTCATTGCAGACAAAGGATGAACTAAGGTTTCTTTCATTCCCAGCCAAGCTGATGACTTGAACACAAGTGCCATGCTATCAGAGCCTCTCCCCAGGCAGTGTGCACCAAAATTTATTGCAACAATGGTGTGAAAGAACTGAGAATTCTTTTAGAAACATGATCTGGGAATTCCAGACATCGTGCATGCCTTTGTTCAAAACCAGGGAAACCACTACAGCATGTTCAGCTGCAGTGTGAGCATTCAGTCCCTTATCCTGGACCCTGCCAGCCCTTTCATTTAAGTCTCACATCCCAGAGTCCCCTGGGACTTATTAAGTTGGTAGAATTTAAATGTGTTCCTCAAATTAACAGCCACAACAATAATAACCTAAGTACATAACATTTGTTTTGTCCAGGCATGTTTCCAAGTTTTCACATATATTATTTCACTTGATATTCTCAAGACAAACTCTATGAAAAGAACGGTTTAATCTTAAACCTGAAAAAATGATAATAGGAGAAAGTCTTGTCTTTGAGAAAGACATCATGTTGCATGTGTTTGAGTTATGTGCCTCTGGCTTCCTGTGGTTGTCATATGAATGTGATTGCAAACATGTTGTTTGCTTTAAGAAACTGGGGACTTGTAAGGGTGGAAATGGCTGTTCTACTACAAAAATTATGGGCAAGTGTTCTTGAAAAACATGGCTAGAAACTACCATCAGTTTTCATCCTTATAATTGACATTTCATTGTCCTTTAAGCAAGAGAGAACTAACAGCACTTCCATGCTGGATAGATTTCTGGAAGTTGAAATGATGCTATCAAGGGCAGTGCATAGTAAATATGAACAGGTGAAAAGTGATCTCATATATAATAGTGTAGACAACTGAGTGAGTTCAGCTCAGGAAACTCCAGACCCAGGGGATGTGGCTTCTGGATTGAGTTTGCCATTGGCTCTTCATTCATCTATAAAATCAGGATGTTGGGCACTGATCCTCAGTTACTTGGGATACTGGGTCATGAAAAAATGCTTCTGTGTAAGTAGTATCCACTGTCTGGATGACTGTGTCTTAATCAACTGCATACATGTTTTTCTCCTCTGATATTCTCTCATGTGAGAAGAAAAACATTAGCTTTTCAATTCCTATGCCCAATGTATTAGCTGTGGGAACTTTAGTAATTTTAATAACCACTCAAAGCCTTTATTCCTTAATTGTAAAAAATGGTGATAATAGCAGCTTCTCCTTTTATGCAGTTGCTATAAGAATTAAGTAAGAGAATATCCATAAATACCTCAGTATGGTGGGCCACCCACCATACTGAGAGGTACTCTGCCTTACCAGAGTGGAGTACAACTATAGAGCCAGACTTCTCAAGTTTGAGTGCTCACTGAAGAGCACTTACCAACTTTTTGATGTGGCCTGTGTTATTCACCTTCCTATGCCTCAGTTTCCTTACCTATAAAAGGGGATAATTATAATAATGAGACCATTATGAAGATTGAATCAATTAATAAATGTAAAACACTTAGAAGGGAGCTTGGCATATGGGTATTGTGATATGTTAGATACTATTATCATACATAGCAATCATAAGAATAACATTCAACAAGCATATTTTGATAATCATTATTATAATGCTATCTTTATCATTTACCTTACAGATCTAAACTAAGTCATTTATAGAGACCAGTAATAATTTAAAAATTAATTTTTAAAAAAATGGGAATATGGAAGGAAAATTAAAATGAAGTATAAAACTAAATTTGGCAGATACACAGTTCTGCCATTGAGTCATTCTGTCATTTTTCACATGTATGGTTTCTACCTGAGGATACAGAGTTACCCTTGAGAAACACGCTTTGTACTTGCTGAAAAGCAAACGTTAGAGAGCAAGGTAACATGCTACGTCCTTACTGTCAGTTTGAGGTGCTCAGTGCCAGAGACCTGGGGGGCTGGGTTTATGAGGATGACACCACCTAAGCACGGCTATAAAGATGAGAGTCCCTCAGAGAGGGAAGATGGGGTTGGGAATTCTGTACAGAGATTTGAGCATGTTGGAGGGTCAAGGTGGTGTGTTTGCAGGAACAGCATCTTGTGTGATGGAGACACAGGATGACTGGGGAGGAGGGACAGATGATAGGTGGGGACACCTGTGCTGGCCTGGAGAGAATGTTGGGTAGGAGAGGGTATGAGAAGCCCTGAGATGGATGCAGGATTGGGCTCCTCCCCGTCCAGATGACTGTCTCTATGGCAGTGGTCAAAATCAGGGAATCAGAACACAGTTCAGAGAGGTAGATTAGAAAGCCACTGACCGCCTGAGATGTGAGAGCATGAAGTGTGGGTGAGCTGCTAGAGAGTGGGGATCGGGGACCCTTGGGTCAACCAAAACCATGGTGGAGGAAGTGGAGAAATTGCCAGAGTGCAGATATTCTGAGTCTTGAAATCAAGGAAATAGAGATTTTAAAACATGTGTGCTCCTCAGCACCAAAGGCCTCAGTTTGGTCAGCTAGGGAAAGGATGGAGAAAAAGCCATTTGGAGACTGCTCTTAAGGCCTGTGGGGTGAGTCACAAAGAAATGGCAGAGAAGAGAGGTCAGAGCCAGAAAGCTGAAGAAGAGTTGGGTTCCGATGTGGCAAGAGCTGAAGCATCCACCTTGCAGAAGAGGAGCATGCACTGAGGGAAGAAGCAGTGCAGCGAACAGGGACACAGAGGTATCCTCAGGTGTGGCCTGGAGAGATAATCCCTAGGCAGCCTAGCACCAACCTGAGCAGATGGCAATGTGGCTGAGCTGTTGGGGAACTGCCAGAGTCTCAGGGAGGTGCTCTGAATTAATCATACCTGTGCCAGATCTTGACACTCCCAATCTGAACCCCAAGCATTGCAGAATGCTTTGCTGACCTGACCCTCAGAGACTCTCCCTACATATCCACCAACTGAAAGCACTAAGTTGTGGGGTTTAATCTAGAGATAGCAAAGGAAGACAAGTTTGGGTGATGCACCTGGTCAGATGCCTCCTAGTATAAGCTTCCTTGAGGAAACTGAGGCACAGAGTGACCCATGGACTTGCCAGGGTCATCCTGGAGGACTTAAATCCAGGAGGAATGGATTTGCTTAATCCTCCATGCGTTCCCCGGCACATGTCCCTTGGTCTTATACCCTGTTCCTGTTCTTTCCCTCTGGTCACAGAGACTTTCAGCCAAGTCATCTTAAAACTAAGCTTTCTTACCTCCTTTCTGTCTTTCTACCTATAAAGTCACATCCTTCTCTCTCCCTCCATTAGGTGGTTGGTTAACTAAGCAGCTTGAATACTAGTGATTTGGAGCACTTTCTCATGTATTCATTGGCTTGATCAATCTCTTCTGTTTGAGAAGTTTCTATTTAGCTCTTTGGCCTATTTATTAATTGGGTTGTTTGTGATTTTGTAGTTGAGATTTTTGAGGATTTTGTAGATTCTGGATATGAGGCCCTGTCATAGCCCATGATTCTCTCCAGTTCCGTAGGAAATCTCTTGACTCTTTTGATTGTTTCCTTGGCAGTACAAAAGCTTTTTAGCTTTATGGCATCCCATTCACTGATTTTTGACTTTACTTCCTTCACTTTAGGAGACATGTTGAGAAAGTCTTTGCCTACTCCCAAATGCTGAAGTGTTGGACCTAATTTGTCTTCCATCAGTTGCAAGGTAGCTGTTTTAATTCCTA